>CM059451.1:2449385-2505713 GCA_030390025.1 Squalus acanthias | reverse complement strand
TTCTAGTTCAGGTATTCTAGTTCAGGTATTCTAGTTCAGGTATTCTAGTTCAGGTATTCTAGTTCAGGTATTCTAGTTCAGGTATTCTAGTTCAGGTATTCTAGTTCAGGTATTTCTAGTTCAGGTATTCTAGTTCAGGTATTTCTAGTTCAGGTATTCTAGTTCAGGTATTCTAGTTCAGGTATTCTAGTTCAGGTATTTCTAGTTCAGGTATTCTAGTTCAGGTATTTCTAGTTCAGGTATTCTAGTTCAGGTATTCTAGTTCAGGTATTTCTAGTTCAGGTATTCTAGTTCAGTATTTCTAGTTCAGGTATTCTAGTTCAGGTATTCTAGTTCAGGTATTTCTAGTTCAGGTATTCTAGTTCAGGTATTTCTAGTTCAGGTATTCTAGTTCAGGTATTCTAGTTCAGGTATTCTAGTTCAGGTATTTCTAGTTCAGGTATTCTAGTTCAGGTATTCTGTTCAGGTATTCTAGTTCAGGTATTCTAGTTCAGGTATTCTAGTTCAGGTATCTAGTTCAGGTATTCTAGTTCAGGTATTTCTAGTTCAGGTATTTCTAGTTCAGGTATTCTAGTTCAGGTATTCTAGTTCAGGTATTCTAGTTCAGGTATTCTAGTTCAGGTATTTCTAGTTCAGGTATTCTAGTTCAGGTATTCTGGTTCAGGTATTCTAGTTCAGGTATTTCAGTTCAGGTATTTCTAGTTCAGGTATTCTAGTTCTGGTATTCTAGTTCTGGTATTCTAGTTCAGGTATCTAGTTCAGGTATTCTAGTTCAGGTATTTCTAGTTCAGGTATTTCTATTCAGGTATTCTAGTTCAGTATTTCTAGTTCAGATATTCTAGTTCAGGTATTCTAGTTCAGGTATTCTAGTTCAGGTATTTCTAGTTCAGGTATTCTAGTTCAGGTTTTCTAGTTCAGGTATTTCTAGTTCAGGTATTCTAGTTCAGGTATTCTAGTTCAGGTATTTCTAGTTCAGGTATTCTAGTTCAGGTATTTCTAGTTCAGGTATTCTAGTTCAGGTATTCTAGTTTAGGTATTTCTAGTTCAGGTATTTCTATTCAGGTATTCTA
Source organism: Squalus acanthias (assembly GCA_030390025.1). Lineage (NCBI taxonomy): Eukaryota > Metazoa > Chordata > Chondrichthyes > Squaliformes > Squalidae > Squalus > Squalus acanthias. The sequence continues at coordinate 2,504,643 of CM059451.1, read as the reverse complement.
GTTCAGGTATTATAGTTCAGGTATACTAGTTCAGGTATTTCTAGTTCAGGTATTTCCAGTTCAGGTATTCTAGTTCAGGTATTTCCAGTTCAGGTATTCTAGTTCAGGTATTTCCAGTTCAGGTATTCTAGTTCAGTTATTCTAGTTCAGGTATTCGCATTCAGTATTTCTCTTTCAGTTATTCCAGTTCAGGTATTCTAGATCAGGTATTCTAGTTCAGGTATTCTGGATCAGGTATTCTAGATCAGGATTTCTAGTTGAGGTATTTCTAGTTGAGGTATTTCTAGTTCAGGTATTCTTGTTCATGTATTTGAGTTCAGGAATTTCTAGTTGAGTTATTTTTATTTCCGGTATTTCTATTCAGGTATTCTAGTTCAGGTATTTCTCTCTCAGGTATTCTAGTTCAGGCATTTGTATTCAGGTATTCGCATTCAGGTATTCGCGTTCAGGTATTCTAGTTCAGGTATTTCTATTCAGGTATTCCAGTTCAGGATTTCTAATTCAGGTATTTCTAGTTCAGGTATTTCTATTCAGGTATTATATTTCAGGTATCCTATTTCAGGATTTCTAGTTGAGGTATTTCTAGTTGAGGTATTTCTAGTTTAGGTATTTCTATTCAGGTATTCTAGTACAGTTATTCTAGTTCAGGTATTCTTGTTCAGGTATTCTAGTTCAGGTATTTCTAGTTCAGGTATTCTAGTTCAGGTATTCTAGTTCAGGTATTCTAGTTCTGGTATTCTAGTTCTGGTATTCGAGTTCAGGTATTTCTAGTTCAGGTATTTCTAGTTCTGGTATTCTAGTTCAGGTATTCTAGTTCAGGTATTCTAGTTCAGGTATTTCTAGTTCAGGTATTTCTATTCAGGTATTCGAGTTCAGTTATTGGAGTTCAGGTATTCGAGTTCAGTTATTTCTAGTTCAGGTATTGCTCTTTCAGTTATTCTAGTTCAGGTATGCTAGTTCAGGTATTATTGTTAAATTATTCTAGTACAGGTATTTGTAGTTCAGGTATTCTTGTTCATGTATTCGAGTTCAGGTGTTTCTAGTTGAGGTATTTCTAGTTGAGGTATTTCTAGTTCAGGTATTTCTATTCAGGTATTTCTAGTTCAGGTATTCTAATTCAGGTATTTCTATTCAGGTATTCTTGTTCAGGTATTTCTAGTTCAGGTATTCTAGTTCAGGTATTTCTAGTTCAGGTATTTCTATTCGAGTTCAGTTATTCGAGTTCAAGTATTCGAGTTCAGTTATTTCTAGTTCAGGTATTTCTAGTTCAGGTTTTTCTAGTTCAGGTATTCTAGTTCAGGTATTTCTAGTTCATGTATTTCTAGTTCAGGTATTCTAGTTCAGGTATTCTAGTTCAGGTATTCTAGTTAGGGTATTCTTGTTCAGGTATTCTGGTTCAGGTATTCTAGTTCAGGATTTCAAGTTGAGGTATTTCTAGTTGAGGTATTTCTATTCAGGTATTCTTGTTCATGTATTCTTGTTCAGGTATTCTAGTTCAGGTACTCTAGTTCAGGTATTCTAGTTCATGTATTTCTATTCAGGTATTTCTATTTAGGTATTCTAGTTCAGGTATTTCTAGTTCAGGAATTTCTAGTTCAGATTTTTCTAGTTCACGTATTTTTGTTCTGGTATTTCTAGTACAGGCATTTCTATTCAGGTATTTCTATTCTGGTATTTCTATTCAGGTATTCTAGTTCAGGTATTTCTAGTTCAGGTATTCTAGTTCAGGTATTTCTAGTTCAGGTGCTCCAGTTCAGGTATTCGTGTTCAGGTATTTCTAGTTCAGGTATTCTAGTTCAGGTATTTGTAGTTCAGGTATTCTAGTTCAGGTATTTCTAGTTCAGGTATTCTAGTTCAGGTATTTCTAGTTCATGTATTTCTAGTTCAGGTAATTCTAGTTCAGGTAATTCTAGTTCAGGTATTCTAGTTCAGGTATTCTAGTTCAGGTATTCTAGTTCAGGTATTCTAGTTCAGGTATTTCTAGTTCAGTTATTTCTAGTTCAGGTATTCTAGTTCAGGTATTTCTAGTTCAGGTATTTCTAGTTCAGGTATTTCTAGTTCAGGTATTTCTAGTTCAGTATTCTAGTTCAGGTATTCTAGTTCAGGTATTCTAGTTCAGGTATTCTAGTTCAGGTATTTCAGTTCAGGTATTCTAGTTCAGGTATTTCTATTCAGGTATTCTAGTTCAGGTATTCTAGTTCAGGTATTCTAGTTCAGGTATTTCTAGTTCAGTATTTCTAGTTCAGGTATTTCTTGTTCTGGTATTCTAGTTCAGGTATTCTAGTTCAGGTATTCTAGTTCAGGTATTTCTAGTTCAGGTATTTCTAGTTCAGGTATTCTAGTTCAGGTATTTCTAGTTCAGGTATTCTAGTTCAGGTATTTCTAGTTCAGGTATTCTAGTTCAGGTATTCGAGTTCAGGTATTTCTAGTTCAGGTATTCTAGTTCAGGTATTTCTAGTTCAGGTATTCTAGTTCAGGTATTTCTAGTTCAGATATTCTAGTTCAGGTATTTCTAGTTCAGGTATTTCTAGTTCAGGTAATTCTAGTTCAGGTATTCTAGTTCAGGTATTTCTAGTTCAGGTATTTCTAGTTCAGGTATTCTAGTTCAGGTATTTCTAGTTCAGTTATTTCTAGTTCAGGTATTCTAGTTCAGGTATTTCTAGTTCAGGTATTTCTAGTTCAGGTATTTCAAGTTCAGGTATTCTAGTTCAGGTATTTCTAGTTCAGGTATTTCAAGTTCAGGTACTTCTAGTTCAGGTATTTCAAGTTCAGGTATTCTAGTTCAGATATTTCTAGTTCAGGTATTTCAAGTTCAGGTATTCTAGTTCAGTTATTTCTAGTTCAGGTATTCGAGTTCAGGTTTTTCTCGTTCAGGTATTTTTGCTCAGGTATTTCTAGTTCAGGTATTCTAGTTCAGGTATTTCTGGTTCAGTTTATTTCTGGTTCAGGTATTCTAGTTCAGGTATTTCTAGTTCAGGTATTTCAAGTTCAGGTATTCGAGTTCAGGTATTTCTAGTTCAGGTATTCTAGTTCAGGTATTTCTAGTTCAGGTATTTCTAGTTCAGGTATTTCTAGTTCAGGTATTCTTGTTCACGTATTCGAGTTCAGGTATTTCTAGTTGAGGTATTTCTAGTTGAGGTATTTCTAGTTCAGGTATTCTAGTTCAGGTATTCTAGTTCAGGTATTTCTAGTTCAGGTATTCGCGTTCAGGTATTCGAGTTCAGGTATTTCTATTCAGGTATTCCAGTTCAGGATTTCTAATTCAGTTATTTCTAGTTCAGGTATTTATATTCAGGTATTATATTTCAGGTATCCTATTTCAGGATTTCTAGTTGAGGTATTTCTAGTTGAGGTATTTGTAGTTTAGGTATTTCTATTCAGGTATTCTAGTACAGTTATTCTAGTTCAGGTATTCTTGTTCAGGTATTCTAGTTCAGGTATTTCTAGTTCAGGTATTCTAGTTCAGGTATTCTAGTTCAGGTATTCTAGTTCTGGTATTCTAGTTCTGGTATTCGAGTTCAGGTATTTCTAGTTCAGGTATTTCTAGTTCTGGTATTCTAGTTCAGGTATTCTAGTTCAGGTATTCTAGTTCAGGTATTTCTAGTTCAGGTATTTCTATTCAGGTATTCGAGTTCAGTTATTCGAGTTCAGGTATTCGAGTTCAGTTATTTCTAGTTCAGGTATTGCTCTTTCAGTTATTCTAGTTCAGGTATGCTAGTTCAGGTATTCTTGTTAAATTATTCTAGTACAGGTATTTGTAGTTCAGGTATTCTTGTTCATGTATTCGAGTTCAGGTGTTTCTAGTTGAGGTATTTCTAGTTGAGGTATTTCTAGTTCAGGTATTTCTATTCAGGTATTCTAGTTCAGGTATTCTAATTCAGGTATTTCTAGTTCAGGTATTCTAGTTCAGGTATTTCTAGTTCAGGTATTTCTATTCAGGTATTCGAGTTCAGTTATTCGAGTTCAAGTATTCGAGTTCAGTTATTTCTAGTTCAGGTATTTCTAGTTCAGGTTTTTCTAGTTCAGGTATTCTAGTTCAGGTATTTCTAGTTCATGTATTTCTAGTTCAGGTATTCTAGTTCAGGTATTCTAGTTCAGGTATTCTAGTTAGGGTATTCTTGTTCAGGTATTCTGGTTCAGGTATTCTAGTTCAGGATTTCAAGTTGAGGTATTTCTAGTTGAGGTATTTCTATTCAGGTATTCTTGTTCAGGTATTCTAGTTCAGGTATTCTAGTTCAGGTACTCTAGTTCAGGTATTCTAGTTCATGTATTTCTATTCAGGTATTTCTATTTAGGTATTCTAGTTCAGGTATTTCTAGTTCAGGAATTTCTAGTTCAGATTTTTCTAGTTCACGTATTTTTGTTCTGGTATTTCTAGTACAGGCATTTCTATTCAGGTATTTCTATTCTGGTATTTCTATTCAGGTATTCTAGTTCAGGTATTTCTAGTTCAGGTATTCTAGTTCAGGTATTTCTAGTTCAGGTGCTCCAGTTCAGGTATTCGTGTTCAGGTATTTCTAGTTCAGGTATTCTAGTTCAGGTATTTGTAGTTCAGGTATTCTAGTTCAGGTATTTCTTGTTCAGGTATTCTAGTTCAGGTATTTCTAGTTCATGTATTTCTAGTTCAGGTAATTCTAGTTCAGGTAATTCTAGTTCAGGTATTCTAGTTCAGGTATTTCTAGTTCAGGTATTTCTAGTTCAGGTATTCTAGTTCAGGTATTTCTAGTTCAGGTATTTCTAGTTCAGGTATTTCAAGTTCAGGTATTCTAGTTCAGGTATTTCTAGTTCAGGTATTTCAAGTTCAGGTATTTCGAGTTCAGGTATTTCAAGTTCAGGTATTCTAGTTCAGATATTTCTAGTTCAGGTATTTCTAGTTCAGGTATTTCAAGTTCAGGTATTTCTAGTTCAGGTATTTCAAGTTCAGGTATTCTAGTTCAGTTATTTCTAGTTCAGGTATTCTAGTTCAGGTATTTCTTGTTCAGGTATTCTAGTTCAGGTATTTCTAGTTCAGGTATTCTAGTTCAGGTATTTCTAGTTCAGGTATTTCTAGTTCAGGTATTCTAGTTCAGGTATTCTAGTTCAGGTATTTCTAGTTCAGGTATTTCTAGTTCAGGTATTTCTAGTTCAGGTATTCTAGTTCAGGTATTTCTAGTTCAGGTATTTCTAGTTCAGGTATTCTAGTTCAGGTATTTCTAGTTCAGGTATTCTAGTTCAGGTATTCTAGTTCAGGTATTCTAGTTCAGGTATTCTAGTTCAGGTATTCTAGTTCAGGTATTTCTAGTTCAGGTATTTCTAGTTCAGGTATTTCTAGTTCAGGTATTCTAGTTCAGGTATTCTAGTTCAGGTATTCTAGTTCAGGTATTTCTAGTTCAGGTATTCTAGTTCAGGTATTCTAGTTCAGGTATTCTAGTTCAGGTATTCTAGTTCAGGTATTTCTAGTTCAGGTATTCGCGTTCAGGTATTCGAGTTCAGGTATTTCTAGTTCAGGTATTCCAGTTCAGGTATTTCTAGTTCAGGTATTTCTATTCTGGTATTCTAATTCAGGTATTCTAGTTCAGGTATTCTAGTTCAGGTATTCTAGTTCAGGTATTCTGGTTCAGGTATTCTAGTTCAGGATTTCTAGTTGATGTATTTCTAGTTGAGGTATTTCTAGTTCAGGTATTTCTATTCAGGTATTCTAGTTCAGTTATTCTAGTTCAGGTATTTTTGTTCAGGTATTCTAGTTCAGGTATTTCTAGTTCAGGTATTCTAGTTCAGGTATTTCTAGTTCAGTTATTCTAGATCAGTTATTTCAGTTCAGGTATTCTAGTTCAGGTATTCGCGTTCAGGTATCCTAGTTCAGATATTTCTAGTTCAGGTATATCTATTCAGGTATTCGAGTTCAGGTATTCGAATACATGTATTTCTAGTTCAGGTATTCTAGTTCAGGTATTCGAGTTCAGGTATTCGAGTTCAGGTATTCTTGTTCCGGTATTCTAGTTCAGGTATTTCTCTTTCAGTTATTCTAGTTCAGGTATTCTAGTTCAGGTATTTCTAGTTCATGTATTTCTAGTTCAGGTATTCTAGTTCAGGTATTCTAGTTGAGGTATTCTAGTTCAGGTATTCTAGTTCAGGTATTCTGGTTCAGGTATTCTAGTTCAGGATTTCTAGTTGAGGTATTTCTAGTTCAGGTATTTCTATTCAGGTATTCTTGTTCAGGTATTCTAGTTCAGGTATTCTAGTTCAGGTATTCTAGTTCAGGTATTCTAGTTCAGGTATTTCTAGTTCAGGTATTCTAGTTCAGGTATTCTAGTTCAGGTATTCTAGTTCAGGTATTTCAAGTTCAGGTATTCTAGTTCAGGTATTTCTAGTTCAGGTATTTCTAGTTCAGGTATTCTAGTTCAGGTATTTCTAGTTCAGGTATTCGTATTCAGTATTTCTCTTTCAGTTATTCCAGTTCAGGTATTCTAGTTCAGGTATTTGTATGCAGATATTCTTGTTCAGGTATTCTAGTTCAGGTATTCTAGTTCAGGTATTCTGGATCAGGTATTCTAGATCAGGATTTCTAGTTGAGGTATTTCTAGTTGAGGTATTTCTAGTTCAGGTATTTCTATTCAGGTATTCTAGTTCAGGTATTCTTGTTCATGTATTTGTGTTCAGGTATTTCTAGTTGAGTTATTTTTATTTCCGGTATTTCTATTCAGGTATTCTAGTTCAGGTATTTCTATTCAGGTATTCGAGTTCAGGTATTCTAGTTCAGTATTTCTATTCAGGTATTTCTATTCAGGTATTCGAGTTCAGGTATTCTAGTTCAGGTATTCTAGTTCAGGTATTTCTAGTTCAGGTATTTCTAGTTCAGGATTTCTAATTCAGGTATTTCTCTTTCAGTAATTCTAGTTCAGGTATTCTAGTTCTGGTATTCTAGTTCAGGTATTTCTAGTTCTGGTATTCGAGTTCAGGTGTTTCTAGTTCAGGTATATCTAGTTCAGGTATTCTAGTTCAGGTATTCTAGTTCAGGGATTTCTAGTTCAGGTATTCTAGTTCAGGTATTCTAGTTCAGGGATTTCTAGTTCAGGTATTTCTATTCAGGTATTTCTAGTTCAGGTATTCTAGTTCAGTTATTCTACTTCAGGTATTCGCATTCAGTATTTCGCTTTCAGTTATTTCTAGTTCAGGTATTCTAGTTCAGGGATTTCTATTCAGGTATTCGCATTCAGGTATTCGAGTTCAGGTATTCTGGTTCAGGTATTCTCAAACAGGTATTCCAGTTCAGTTTTTCTAGTTCTGGTTTTCTAGTTAAGGTATTCTAGAACAGGTATTCTAGTTCAGGAATATCTCTACAGGTATTCCAGTTCAGGTATTCTAGTTCTAGTTTTATAGTTCAGGTATTCTAGTTCAGGAATTCTAGTCTAGGTATTCTAGTTCAGGTATTTTAGTTCAGGAATTCTAGTTCAGGAATCCTAGCCCAGTTATTCTAGAACAGGTATTCTAGTGCAGGAATTCTAGTCCGGGTATTCTAGAACTGGTATTCTAGTTCAGGTATTCTAGTACAACTATTTCAGTTTAAATATTCTAGTCCATGTATTCCGGTTCAGGAATTCTAGTCCAGGTATTCTAGAACAGGTATTCTAGTTCAGGAATTCTAGTCCAGGTATTCTAATTCAGGAATTCTAGTCCAGGTATTCCAGTTCAAGAATTCTAGTTCAGGTATTCTATTTCAGGTATTCTAGTTCAGATATTCGAGTTCAGGTATTTCAGTACGGGTATTTCATTTCAGGTATTCTAGTTAAGGAACATGTATTCAGATATTCTACTTCAGGGACTACATTACATTATTTTTGTTCAGTTGTACTCGTTCAGGTATTTCAGTCCATGTATTCTAGTTCAGGTATTGTAGTTCAGGTATTTTGGTCCATGTATTCTAGTTCAGGTATTTCAGTTCAGGTATTCCTAGTTAAGGTATTTCTATTCATGTATTCCAATTCAGGAATTTCATTACAGGTATTTTAGTTCTGATACTCTAGTTGAGCTAGTCTAGTACAGGTATTTCAGTTCAGGTATTCTAGTTCTGGTATTTCTGTTCAGGAGCTTTAATTCAGGAATATCTATTCAGGTATTCTCATTCAGGTATTCTAGTTCAGGTGTTTGAGTTCACATATTCCACTTTGGATATTTCAGTACAGGTATTCTAGTTCAGGTATTTCATTTCAGTTATTCTAGTTGAGCTCTTCTAGTTCTGGTATTTTAGTTCAGATATTCTAGTTCAGGAATTCCAGTTGCAGTATTTCAGTTCAGGTATTCCTGTTCATATATTCTAGTTCAGGTATTTCTAATCAGGTATTCTAGTTCAGCTATTCTAGTTCAGCTATTCTAGTTCTGGTATTTCAGTGCAGGCATTCTATTTCAGATATTTCAGTTGAGGTATTCTAGTTGAGGTATTTCTATTCATGTTTTCCAATTTAGGTATTTCATTACAGGTATTTTAGTTCAAGTATTCTAGTACAGCTATTCTAGTTCAGGTATTTCAGTTCAGACATTCTAGTTCTAGTTTTCTAGAACTGGTATTCTAGAACTGGTATTCGAGTTCAGGAATTCTTGTCCAGGTATTCTAGTTCAGGTATTCTAAAACAGGAATTGTAGTCCAGTTATTCTTGTACAGCTATTTCAGTTTAGATATTCTAGTTAAGGTATTTTAGAACAGCTATTCTAGAACAGGTGTTCTAGTCCTGGTATTCTAGAACAGGTATTCTAGAACCAGTATTCTGGTTCAGGTATCCTTGTTCAGGGATTCTAGTTCAGATATTCTAGTACAGCGATTTCAGTTTAGATATTCTAGTCCAGGTATTCCAGTTCAGGAATTCTAGTTCAGGTATTCTAGTCCAGGAATTCTAGTCCAGGTAGTCTAGTTCAGCTATTCTAGAACAGGTATTCTAGAACAGGTATTCTAGTTCAGGAATTCTAGTTCAGGTATTCTAGTTCAGGTATTCTAGTTCAGGTATTTCTAGTTCAGGTATTCTAGTTCAGGTATTCTAGTTCAGGTATTCTAGTTCAGGTATTTCTAGTTCAGGTATTCTAGTTCAGGTATTTCTAGTTCAGGTATTCTAGTTCAGGTATTTCTAGTTCAGGTATTTCTAGTTCAGGTATTCTAGTTCAGGTATTTCTAGTTCAGGTATTCTAGTTCAGGTATTCTAGTTCAGGTATTCTAGTTCAGGTATTCTAGTTCAGGTATTCTAGTTCAGGTATTCTAGTTCAGGTATTCTAGTTCAGGTATTCTAGTTCAGGTATTTCTAGTTCAGGTATTCTAGTTCAGGTATTCTAGTTCAGGTATTCTAGTTCAGGTATTTCTAGTTCAGGTATTCTAGTTCAGGTATTCTAGTTCAGGTATTCTAGTTCAGGTATTCTAGTTCAGGTATTCTAGTTCAGGTATTTCTAGTTCAGGTATTTCTAGTTCAGGTATTCTAGTTCAGGTATTCAAGAACATGTATTCTAGTTCAGGTATTCTAGTTCAGGAATTCTAATCAAGGTATTCTAGTTCAGGTATTCTAGTTCAGGTGTTTGAGTTCACATATTCCGCTTTGGATATTTCAGTACAGGTATTCTAGTTCAGGTATTTCATTTCAGTTATTCTAGTTGAGCTATTCTACTTCTGGTATTTTAGTTCAGATATTCTAGTTCAGGAATTCCAGTTGCAGTATTTCAGTTCAGGTATTCCTGTTCATATATTCTAGTCCAGGTATTTCTAATCAGGTGTCCTAGTTCAGGTATTTCTATTTAAGGTATTGTACTTCACGTATTCTAGTTCAGGTATTCTAGTTCAGGTATTCTAGTTCTGGTATTTCAGTGCAGGCATTATATTTCAGGTATTTCGGTTGAGGTATTCTAGTTATGGTATTTCTATTCATGTTTTCCAATTCAGGTATTTCATTACAGGTATTTTAGTTCAAGTATTCTAGTACAGCTATTCTAGTTCAGGTATTTTAGTTCAGGTATTCTAGTACAGCTACTAGTTCAGGTATTTCAGTTCAGACATCCTAGTTCAGGTATTCTAGTTCAGGAATATCTCTTCAGGTATCCCAGTTCAAGTATTCTAGTTCTAGTTTTCTAGTTCAGGAATTCTAGATCAGGTATTTTAGTTCAGGTATTGTAGTTCAGGTATTTCTAGTTGAGGTATTCTAGTTCAGATTTTCTAGTTCATGTATTCTAGTTCAGGTATTCTAGTTCAGGTATTCTAGTTTAGGTAATTCAGTTCAGGTATTCTGGTTCAGGTATTCTAGATCAGGTATTCTAGTTCAGGTATTCTAGTTCAGGACTTCTAATCCAGGTATTCTAGTTCAGGTATTCTAGAACAGATATTCTAGTTCAGGAATTCTAGTTCAGGTATTTAATTTCAGGCATTCTAGCTCAGGTGTTCTGATTTAGGAATTCTACTTCAGGTTTCAGTTTAGTTATTCTAGTTCAGATATATTAGTGCAGGTATTTCAGAGCATTTATTCTTGTTCTGGTATTTCAATACATGTATTCTAGTCCATGTACTCTATTTCAGATATTCTAGTTCAGGAATTCTAGTTCAGGAATTCTAGTTCAGGTATTCTAGAACGGGTATTCTAGTTCAGGTGTTCTAGTTCGGGAATTCTTGGCCAGATATTCTAGAACAGGTTTGCTAGTTCAGGATTACTAGTCCCGTTATTCTTGAACAACTATACTAGTTGAGGAATTCTAGTTCAGGTATTCTAGTTCAGGAATTCTAGCCCAGCTATTTTAGAACAGGTGTTCTAGAACAGGTATTCTAGTTCAGGAATTCTAGTTCAGGTATTTTCGAACAGGTATTCTAGTTCAGGTATTCTAGTTCAGATATTTTAGTACAGCTATTGCAGTTTACATATTCTAGTTCATGTATTCCAGTTCAGGTATTCTGGAACAGGTATTCTAGTTCAGGAATTCTCTTTCAGTTATTCTAGTACAGCCTTTTCAATTTAGATATGCTAGTTCAGGTATTCTAGTTCAAGTATTCTAGAACAGGTATTCTAGGTCAGGAATTCTTGTCCAAGTATTTTAGAACAGTTATTCTAGAACAGGTTCTAGCTGGGATAACTGGGATAGTCAGAGTGTGAAAGGCTTAGAGGGTGCAGAATTCTTAAAGTGCATCCAGGAGCGCTTTTTCAGCCAGCATGTAGAATGTCCTACAAGAGATGGGGCGGTACTGGACCTAATTTGAGGGAATGTAGCCGGGCAAGTGGTAGAAGTGTCAGTAGGAGAGCATTTTGGTGACAGTGACCATAATTCGATGAGATTTAAGGTAGTCATGGAAAAGGACAAAGATGGACCGGAAATAAAGATTCTAAATTGGGGGAAGGCCGATTTTAATATGATAAGGCAGGATCTGGCCAAAGTGGACTGGGATCAGCTACTTGTAGGAAAATCCACATCAGAGCAGTGGGAGTCTTTCAGAAAGGAAATAGAGAGAGTACAACGCCAACATGTTCCCGTAAAGGTCAAGGGTGGGACCAACAAGCCCAGGAAACCCTGGATGTTAAGGGATATACAAGAATGGATTAGGAAAAAAAGGGAGGCTTTTGGCAGATACAAAGGACTAAAAACAGTGGAAGCCCTAGAGGAGTATAGAAAGTGCAGGGGGGTACTTAAAAAAGAAATGAGGAGAGCAAAGAGGGGGCATGAAAAAACATTATCGGGCAAAATAAAGGAAAATCCCAAGGTGTTTTATAAGTATATTAAGGGCAAGAGGATAACCAGGAAAAGAGTAGGGCCCATTAGGGACCAAAGTGGCAATCTTTGTGTAAAGCCGGAAGATGTAGGTGACGTTTTAAATGAATATTTTGCAGCTGTGTTCACAATGGAGAAGGACGATGTAGGCATAGAAATCAGGCAGGGGGATTGTGATATACTTGAACAAATTAGGATTGAGAGGGAGGAGGTACTAGTGCTTTTAGTGGGCTTAAAAGTGGATAAATCCCCAGGCCCAGATGAGATGTATCCCTGGCTGCTGTGTGAGGCAAGGGAGGAGATTGCAGGGGCTCTGACACAAATTTTCAGAACCTCTCTGGCCACAGGGGAGGTGACAGAGGACTGGAGAACAGCTAACGTAGTACCATTATTCAAGAAGGGTAGTAGGGATAAACCAAGGAATTACAGGCCAGTGGGCCTAACATCAGTAGTAGGGAAATTATTGGAAAAAATTCTGAGGGACAGAATTAGTCTCCATGGAGAGGCAAGGATTAATCAAGGATAGTCAGCATGGCTTTGTCAGGGGGAGATCATGTCTAACCAATTTGATAGAATTTTGAGAGGGGGTGACCAGGTGTGTGGATGAGGGTAGTGCAGTTGATGTAGTCTACATGGACTTCAGTAAGGCTTTTGACAAAGTCCCGCATGGGAGACTGGTCAAGAAGGTAAGAGCCCATGGGATCCAGGGCAATTTGGCACATTGGATCCAAAATTGGCTTAGTGGCAGAAGGCAGAGGGTGATGGTCGAAGGTTGTTTTTGTGACTGGAAGCCTGTGTCCAGTGGTATACCGCAGGGATCGGTGCTGGGTCCTTTGCTGTTTGTAGTGTACATTAATGATTTAGATATGTATGTAGGAGGTATGGTCAGTAAGTTCGCAGATAACACGAAAATTGGTGGAGTGGTAAATAGCGAGGAGGGAAGCCTCAGGATACACGACGTTATAGACGGGTTGGTGAGATGGGCAGCACAGTGGCAAATGGAATTTAACCCTGAAAAGTGTGAGGTGATGCATTTTGGGAGGACTAACAAGGCAAGGGAATACACAATGAATGGTAGGACCCTAGGAAGGACAGAGGATCAGAGGGACCTTGGTGTGCATGTACATAGATCCCTGAAGGCAGCAGGACAGGTAGATAAGGTGGTTAAAAAGGCATATGGGATACTTGCCTTCATTAGCCGAGGCATAGAATATAAGAGCAGGGAGGTTATGATGGAGCTGTACAAAACACTAGTTAGGCCACAGCTGGAATACTGTGTGCAGTTCTGGTCGCCACACTATAGGAAGGATGTGATTGCATTGGAGAGGGTGCAGAGGAGATTTACCAGGATGTTACCTGGGCTGGAGCGCTTCAGCTATGAAGAGAGACTGGACAGGCTGGGGTTGGTTTCCTTAGAGCAGAGAAGGCTGAGGGGGGACCTGATTGAGGTGTACAAAATTATGAGGGGCATAGATAGGGCAGATAGAAAGGAACTTTTCCTCTTAGTAGAGGGGTCAATAACCAGGGGGCATAGTTTCAAGGTAAGGGGCAGGAGGTTTAGAGGGGATTTGAGGAAAAACTTTTTCACCCAGAGGGTGGTTGGAATCTGGAACTCACTGCCTGAAAGGGTGGTAGAGGCAGGAACCCTCACAACATTCAAGAAGCATTTAGACGAGCACTTGAAATGCCATAGCATACAAGGCTACGGACCAAGTGCTGGAAAATGGGATTAGAATAGACAGGGCTTGATGGCCGGCGCGGACACGATAGACCGAAGGACCTCTTTCTGTGCTGTATAACTCTTTGGGGGAAAAATTCAGTCGCGCCCCGTTTGGGGCGCAAATATCGTCCGGGTGCAAAAATTAGCGCCTGGCGCTAATTATCGCCACTGACTGGAAACTTCACTTTTATCGACCCCTGAGGTGATTGGAGCGCTAAATCAGGCGCTTCACACCTGTCTTAAGGCGCAAAGGCCGAGGAGCGAGGCGCTAACTCAGAGCGCTGGCGAAGCTCATGTGATGTTAGTCAGCAATGGAACACACACTCAATGGCACCGGCCAGTTCTTAAAGGGGATGGTTGATCTTGCTTTCCATCCACATCCTGCTCATTGCAGCCTTGAATCCCGGCCTGGAGAGACCTGCACATCAAATCTGCTGGAAAGAACAATGGAGAGTACCAGGGAAAGAGCTTAGAGTGCAGCCCCAACAGTCTCTTCTAAATCGATACAAGGAATAGCAAATCAAAATGAACCTGCAAAGTGCTGCTCAGTACCCAAAACTCCTTCACACAACGTTGAATCTCTCCAGATGTCTCTCTCTCTCTCTCTCTCTCAGAATGCATAGTTCAAAAATGGCACCAACAATAAAAGGCAGGAAGCGGTCACCTTTAAATAGCTTCTGGGGGAAAAATTCAGTTGGTTGCGCCTCCCGTTAGCGCCTTAAGAGGGCGCTAATGGGCGCAAAGCCGCTAGCGCCCGGGCGCAGCGATGTTTGCGCCGCTCGGGAACTTAACTAGACATTGTGCGGCGGCGCTAAACTTTACCGCCGCGACCACCTGCGCGCGCAGATTGTGACGTCATTCCATGGTGCAACGCTCTTGTTGCGCCCCGGAGCGGAAATTGAGTGGCGCCCCCTGCCTTACCGCCTGGCGCATCCAACGACCGGAAGACTGGAACGCTATCAATCGCTGTGGGGCTGGGGGGGGCGCTATTTAAAGGGGGCCTCTTCCTGTCTTTTTCTGTGGTTGACATTTTTGCACCACTCGTTCTGAGAGAGAGAGAGAGATTCGGAGAGAGAGAAAGAGAGACTTCTGCATTGAGTCAACGCTTTGTGAGGTAGTTTTGCCTACTGATCCTAACTTCGCTGGTACTTTGGTTGCTGTTCTTCATAACTTTGCTTGCAAAGAGACTATGCGGGCTGCACTGAATGGGGGCGTCGTCCTGCTCCAGCTGAATCGGAGGACACACAGACGCAGAGAGAGAGTGGCAATGATGGCCAGACGGAGGAGGGCCAACAGGCGTATGTACAGGAGAGCTTACCCTCCCAGGGTATATCGTGAACAGCTCTCCTACATTCATATGTCTGAGGAGCTGTGTTTGCGAAGGCTGCGATTCAGCAAGGAGGTGGTCACTGAGCTCTGCCACCTGCTGCAGCCAGATCTGCAGCCTCAACTGAGGTCCCGGACGTCTCTGTCGGTGGCAGTGAAGGTCACAGTGGCTCTCAACTTCTATGCTACTGGCTCATTTCAAGCTGCTGCTGGGGACCTCGCCAATATCTCCCAGTTCGCGGTGCATTGCTGCATCCGGCAGGTCACAAATGCCCTCTTTAAAAAGAGACGAGAGTTCATCTCTTTCCCCATGACCCCAGACAAGCAGCGTGACCGTGCTCTGGGCTTTGCGAGGATAGCGGGCTTCCCCATGGTGCAGGGCGCCATTGACTGCACGCATGTGGCTTTGCGTGCTCCACATGAGAATGCCGAGGAATTCCGGAACAGAAAGGGGTTCCATTCCTTGAATGTTCAGTTGGTCTGTGACCACAGACAGCTGATACTCGCTGTCAATGCCCACTATCCTGGCAGCTGCCACGATGCTTTCATCCTGCGCCAGACTACTGTGGCAGAACTTTTCGAGGCACCGCATCAGCCAGTTGGTTGGCTTCTCGGGGACAAGGGGTATCCATTGAGCACCTGGCTGATGACACCGCTCCGTACGCCCAAAACCCCTGCTGAGCTGCGGTACAACGAGAGCCATCAAGCTACCAGGAACATCATTGAGCGCACAATCGGTGTGCTGAAGCAACGGTTCCGCTGTCTCGACCATTCTGGAGTAGCCCTGCAGTACTCGCCTGAGCGAGTATCCAACTTCGTAGTTGTGTGCTGCATGTTGCATAACATGGCAATCGTCAGGACCCAGCCAATGCCACCAGGCCTTGGAGCAACACCAGAGGAGGAGGAGGAAGAGGAGGAAGAGGACGAGGAGGATGATCATCAGCAGCACCAAGGCGGGAGGGCGGCCCACAATGGTGAAACTGCAAGGGCCGTCCGTCAACGGCTGATAGCAAGCCGCTTCTAGGGCCCCTGCTGTGGAAATGGCTTCTGCCATTGCTAACAACATCAATGAACCCAGCACGCAACCCCTAAGCCGGCCAAGGCACCAATGATTCCAAACACCAAACATGTATATTTTGAATACAAAAACTTATTTATTTTACAAACTCTGTGTGTGTCATTTCCTCATGACAAACTCATAGAAATAAACACAAAAAAACAGTCATTAACATAACTGGTTCTCACAACCTGGAGATAATGTCCAAAACACTAGACAAAAGTTGGACCACGAACCTCGGCCTTTAATAAAAAAATGACCAGCATTTTGTCACACCTCCTACTTTTTGCCCTTCGAGGGTGATCTCCTTCCCTTGCGCACTTCCCCCCTTCTAACTCTACTGCTCCTCCGTAATGGGACCTCAGTGGCTGCAGCAAGGCTGGTGGAAGGCTGCTGATTGTCAGACCCTGACACTGCAGATGCCCCTGAAGGATGGCCTCGACCAGTTCTGGGCCTGGAGGGCCCGGCTGCAGACTGCACCAACTCTGCATGGGCGGCAGCAGTCTGTCCTACAGGCGGTGGCAAGTGCAGTGGAGAAGTGACAGTGTTGGCAGCAGGAATGCTGTCATCGTGAGAGAGGACAGCAACTCCCTGCTCGACCGACACACTGGCACTCCCACGGGGCAGCACTTCAGCATCCGGAGCAATCTGCTGGAGCACAGATTGCTGGCCTGCTGCGGCGCGGTGAGAGCCCCGGGGACATGTGAACGAACCATCGAGGTTGGCAGCAGTCAGTGCTCGCGTGGCCTCAATCTGAGTCTGCATGAGAGCAGTCAGAGATGGGATCACGGCAGTCAGTGACTGAATTGCAGCACTAAGCTTTAGTGTGGCATCCGCCTGTGCTACAGCGAAGTGCTCCACACTCCTTGCCAGTGACTCAATGCATTCGGGCACCCTTCCCACTGCACCCATGAGCTCAGTGTGCATGCCCACCGCCTGGGTGTTCATTTCTGCGATCAGCTGCTCCTCCTCTGCGTCCATTGCAGTAGGAGTCTCTGGCATACTCTCCCTCTGGGGAGAAGGCCCCCGTTCTTCCCCACCCCCATGGCGTTGCTGCAGCCCGCTGGGTCCTGGAGCTTCACCCTCATCAGACCCTTCCCCCCTGCTCCCCTCCAGGGAAGGCGTGTTCCCAGTGTGGGCATGGGCTTCCTCGGGAGAGGGTGGCACTGATGCTCCGGCTTCCTCTTCCTCCTCGGCTGCAGCATCACTCCCAGTGGCAGCTTCAGGGCCCGTCTCCTCAGCTGGTGAATCACCATCTGAAAGCAGGGAGGTACAAGAGTGGCTTTAGCGTGAGGACAGGGTGGCAGTAAGGGAGGAATAAGTGCAGCGAGTTAGCAAGTTGGATTGAAACTGTCAAAGGCTGGTGTTGTGAGGGACAAGTGGAAGGACAGAGGACAAAAAGGTGATGACCTTACCATTGCTGTCCAGAACGGGGTCGGCATCTCCAGTGGCGACGGGACCGATCACCCGGCTTGCCACAATCCTGTGGACGCGCTCCTCAAGATCGCTGAGGGGTTGCAGCTGAGGCCGCCCTCCACCTGTCCGTTGCTGCTGTCTCCTATTATGCGCCAGCTTGGCCTGCAAGAAAAAGGACAGCATCTGAGTAAATATACAGCCATGGTCTTGCTTGATGTGCCTCCCATAGGTGAATAGCCCTTACTGTATGCAGCCATGGTCTTGCCTGATGTGCCTCCCATAGGTGAATAGCCCTTACTGTATGGTCTTGCCTGAGCCACCTCCCTCCACACTCTTCTGTACTCGCGTGGCAAAGGCCTCCTGCCACTCTCAGGGAAGAGTATAGATCTTCTGCGCTCCACCGCGCCAACCAGAGCATCCAAGGCCTGCTCGGTGAAGCGCTGAGCTCGTTCTCTCACCCTCTCCATCCTTGGCAGCAAAATGGATTCACAGGTCTCTCCAGGCCGAGATTCAAGGCTGCAATGAGCAGGGCGTGGCTGGGGAGCAAGTTCCCCCCCCCTTTAAGAACTGGCCGGCGCCAGTGTGTCTGTGTTCCCTCGCTAACTGGCAGCACCTGCGCTGCGCTCGCGCGCTGAGTTAGCGCCTCACTGCTCGGCCTTTGCCCCTTAAGACAGGTGTGCAGTGCCTGATTTAGCGCTCCACTCACCTCCCGGGGCGGTAAAAGTGAAGTTTCCAGTCAGTGGCGATAATTAGCGCCAGGCGCTAATTTTTGCGTCCAGACGATATTTGCACCCCAAATGGGGCGTGACCTAATTTTTCCCCCTAGGTATTCTAGTTCAGGGATGCTAGTTCAGATTTTCTAGCGCAGCGATTTCAATTTAGATATTCTAGTCCAGGTATTCTAGTTCAGGAATTCTAGTTCAGGAATTCTATTCCATGTATTCTATAACATGTATTCTAGTTAAGATATTCTAGTACAGCTATTTCAGTTTATATATTCTAGTTCAGGTTTTTCAGTTCAGGTATTCTAGTTCAGGTATTCTAGTTCAGGTATTCTAGTTCAGGTATTTCTAGCTCAGTTATTCTAGTTCAGGTATTCTTGTTCTGGTATTCTAGTTCAGGTATTCTAGTTCAGGTATTCTAGTTCAGGTATTCTAGTTCAGGAATTCTTGTCCAGATATTTTAATTCAGGAGTTCTACTCCAGGTATTCTAGTTGAGGAATTTTTGTCCAGGAATTCTAGTCCAGGTATTCTAGAACAGGTATTCTGGTTCAGGATTCCAGTTAAGATATTTTAGTACAGCTATTTAAGTTTCTATATTCTAGTTCAGATATTCTAGTTCTAGTTTTCTTGTTCAGGTATTCTAGTTCAGGTATTCTAGTTCAGGTATTCCAGTTCAGGTATTTCTAGTTCAGTTATTTTAGTTCAGGTATTTCTAGTTCAGTTATTCTAGTTCAACTATTCTAGTTCAGGTATTCTAGTCCAGGTATTCTAGTTCAGTTATTCTAGTTCAACTATTCTAGTTCAACTATTCTAGTTCAGGTATTCTAGTCCAGGTATTCTAGTTCAGGTATTCAAGTTCAGGAATTCTAGTTCAGGTATTCTAGAACATATATTCTAGTTCATGTATTCTAGTTCAGGTATTCTAGTTGAGGAATTCTAGTCCAGGTATTCTAGTTCAGATATTCTAGAACCGCTATTCTGATTCAGATATTCTAGTTCAGGAATTCTAGCCCAGGTATTGTAGAACAGGTATTCTAGTTCAGGAATTCTAGTTCAGGTACTCTAGTTCAGATATTCTAGTCTGGGTATTCTAGAACCAGAATTCTAATTCAGGAATTCTAGTTCAGGAATGCTAGCCCAGGTATTCTAGTTCAGGAAATCTAGTACAGTTATTTCAGTTTAGAGATTCTAGTTCAGCCATTCTAGTCCAGGTATTCTAGTTCAGATATTCTAGTTCAGGTATTTTAGATCAGCAATTCTAGTTCAGGTATTCTAGTTCAGGTAATCTAGTTCACATATTCTAGTTCAGATATTCTAGTTCAGCAATTCTAGTTCAGGTATTCTAGTTCAGGTATTCTAGTTCAGATATTCTAGAACAGGTATTCTAGTTCAAGATTACTAGTCGAGTTATTCTCGAACAGGTATTCCAGAACAGGTATTCTAGTTCAGATATTCAAGAACAGGTATTCTAGAACATGTATTCTAGTTCAGGAATTCTACTTCAGGTGTTCCAGGACAGCTATTTTAGTTTAGAGATTCTAGTTCAGCTATTCTAGTCCATGTATTCTAGTTCAGATATTCTAGTTGATGTATTCTAGTTCAGGAATTCTAGTTCAGGAATTCTTGTTCAGGTATTCTAGTTAAGGAATTCTAGTCCAGGTATTCTAGTTCAGGAATTCTAGTTCAGGTATTCTAGTACAGCTATTTCAGTTTAGAGATTCTAGTTCAGCTATTCTAGTCCAGGTATTCTAGCTCATGTATTCTAGTTCAGGTATTCTACAACAGGTATACTAGAACAGGTATTCTAATTCAGATATTCTAATTCAGGAATTCTAGTCCAGCAATTCTACTCCAGGTATTCTAGATCAGATATTCTAGTACAGGAATTCTAGAATAGGTATTCTAGTTCAGGTATTCAAGTTGAGGAATTCTAGTCCAGGTATTCTAGTTCATGTATTCTAGAACAGGGATTCTAGAACCGGTATTCTGATTCAAATATTCTAGTTCAGATATTCTAGTACAGGAATTCTAGAACATGTATTCTAGTTCAGGTAATGGAGTTCAGGAATTCTAGTCCAGGTACACTAGTACAGCTATTTCAGTTTAGATATTGTAGTTCAGGTATTCTAGTTCAGGAATTCTAGTTCAGGTATTCTAGTTCAGGAATTCTTGTCCAATTATTTTAGTTCAGGTATTCTAGTACAGGAATTCTAGTCCAGGTATTCTAGTTCAGATATTCTAGTACTGGAATTCTAGAACAGGTATTCTAGTTCAGGATTACTAGTCCAGTTATTCTTGAACAGTTATTCTTGAACAGGTCTACTAGTACAAAAATTCTAGTTCAGGTGTTCTAGTTCAGGAATTCTAATTCAGGTGTTCCAGTCCAGCTATTTTAGTTTAGAGATTCTATTTCAGGAATTCTAGTCCAGATATTCTAGTTCAGGTATTCTAGTTCAGGAATTGTAGTTCAGATATTCTAGTACAGCTATTTCAATTTAGAGATTCTAGTTCAGCTATTCGACTCCAGGTATTCTAGTTCAGATATTCTTGTTCAGGTATTTTAGTTCAGCAATTCTAGTTCAGGTATTCTAGTTCAGGTTTTCTCGTTCAGATATTCTAGATCAGGTATTCCAGTTCAGGTATTCTAGTTCAGGTATTCTAGTTCAGGTATTCTAGTCCAGGTATTCCAGTTCAGGTATTTCTAGTTCAGTTATTTTAGTTCAGGTATTTCTAGTTCAGTTATTTCTAGTTCAGTTATTCTAGTTCAACTATTCTAGTTCAGGTATTTCTAGTTCAGTTATTTCTAGTTCAGTTATTCTAGTTCAACTATTCTAGTTCAACTATTCTAGTTCAGGTATTCTAGTCCAGGTATTCTAGTTCAGGTATTCAAGTTCAGGAATTCTAGTCCAGGTATTCTAGAACATATTGTCATAAATCGCAAGTAACAACTCAGGAAGTACTACTGGGCGGCCAGCTGGGGCGCCGTCCAGGGAGTATAAATACTCAGGCATGGGCCCACCTTGGGCAGAGACAATCTGGAAACAGGAAGCTAGTGACTGCTAACTAGACCTCCATGTTTTGTTACAAGTTGATTAAAGCCTTGCTTTATGTTCAAGTGCGTAGTGAGTCTTTATTACGTCAATTTAATCAACTTGGTATCGTCTCCACGCTTTGGGTGATTCGGAACAACCAGCTGCAACTCGAACCACAGAAGGGAACTAGGGCAAGAAACTGATCCATCATGGAAAAACTCCTTAGACCCGCTCGTCTCAACCTGGACCCGAATGCACCTGCGGCAGCAAAGGTATGGAAGCATTGGTTTCGTACCTTTAGCAACTTTCTTGAAGAATGTGGGGCGGATGTCCCTAATAATTTACGAATGCTTATCAACTACGTGTCTCCTCATGTGTATGATTATATTGAGGACTGTATAGACTATGACACTGCTATCGAAATCTTACAGCAGCTATATGTCAAGTCCCCAAATGAAATCTTTGCTCGACACCTACTGGCCACAACTCGGCAGCAGCCTGGGGAATCACTCGATGAATTTCTCCAGAAACTTCGCAGGCTCAGCAAGGATTGTAACCTTAAAGCAGTTTCAGCTGAACAGTATCAAGAGGAACTAATCCGCGATTCCTTTATCAATGGGATCGCGTCCCCTTTTATACGTCAGCGCCTGCTGGAAAATAAAACCCTCAATTTACGGGCTGCTTATGACCAGGCGTGTTCCTTGGACTTGGCCAAGAAAAATGCAGACACTTATCTCCCACCACGTGCACGGGCGGCGGCTATCTCCTTTAATGAGTCTTTCGGTAGGTCTCGGGCGGATGCCCCCACTGATGTTGACTCTACTCTAACAGACGACGACCCTACCCTAGAGGCCTTCGCTGATGACGACCCCGCCCTAGCAGCATCCTGGCAATCAGGAAGAAAGTGTTTCTTTTGTGGAGGGGCGTGCCATCACAGAAAATTTTGCCCGGCTCGTAATGTGACCTGCAATCATTGCAGCAAGAAAGGACACTTTTCCAAGGTATGCCAGTCACGGGCCTTTGCTAACAAGAAAGGCCGCTCCTCTAAAGTATACCGGTCGAGAGCTCCTGTTAGCTTCACAGCTGCTATCTATGGAGCTGCTCCTCCCCCAGGAACCACTGTTAAGGCTACAGCTGCCGAAGGGAAAATTGCCCCTCCTCCCATCACGGCTGTTTTTCCCCAAAGTTTGTCCCATGCAGCCACGAAGGTTTCAGTAAATGGGCACACTCTAAGCGCGCTAATCGACTCCTGCAGCTCTGACAGCTTCATTAGTAAGCGGGCTGTCAACAGGTTAAAACTGCACACTTATCCCTCGGACAGGGAGATTGCAATGGCTCTGACGACTCTGACCACCAATTCTTCTGGCTTCTGTCTTGTCAACCTCATCCTCAACGGCCGCACGTATCTCTCCACCCGGCTCGGAGTACTCGAAAACTTATGCAGCGATGTGCTTCTGGGACAGGATTTCCAGAAGCAGCACAAGAAGATCACTTTTGAGTTTGGAGGGTCAAGGCCGGAGCTTACCATTTCTCAGGTGCCGTTTTGTGCACTCTCGGCGGCCTTACTCGGTGAACCCTCCCTGTTTGCCAATCTTCCCCCCCGCTGTAAACCCATAGCCACCAAATCGCGGCGCTTTAGCCAAGACGATCGAGTGTTTATTGAGGCGGAAATCTCTCGCCTTTTAGTCGACGGTATTATCGAGCCATGTTCATCTCCCTGGCGGGCTCAGGTCGTCATCGTGAGGAATCCCTTAAAACAACATAAAAAACGTCTGTGTATCGATTATTCGCAGACTATTAATGTATATACCGATCTGGATGCCTACCCGCTGCCACGCATAGATGACATGGTCAACAACCTTGCCAAATACAAGGTATTCTCGACCTTCGATTTAAAAAGCGCGTACCATCAGGTGCCACTGCAAGACTCCGACAAGAAGTATACGGCCTTTGAGGCCAATGGTCGGCTTTTCCAGTTTCGCCGCCTTCCATTCGGGGTCACCAATGGGGTGGCCGTCTTCCAACGGGCCATGGATGGCCTAGTCCGGCAAGAGAACTTGACGGATACCTTTCCGTATTTAGACAATATCACTATTGCCGGCCATGATCAAAAGGAGCATGACGCCAATCTTCAGAGATTTTTTGACGTACTCCGCCGTCGCCACTTAACGTTAAACGAATCCAAATCGGTGAAGTCGGTGCCATCGGTGAACATTCTTGGCTACTGGGTGGGCAACGGTGTTATTAAACCGGACCCAGAGCGACTTCGTCCACTTCAGGAGCTCCCTCCCCCGACGAACCTCGGCTCTCTTCGTCGGGCACTTGGCATGTTTGCTTATTACGCAAAATGGATACCACACTTCTCCGATAAAATACAGCCCCTGCTCCATGCGAAGTCTTTTCCATTGGAAGCTACGGCTATTTCTGCCTTCAACCTCCTCAAACGACAGCTGGAGAAAGCCACGCTTCGCTCCATTGACGAAAATCTTCCTTTTGTGGTCGAATGCGATGCATCGGAGGTGGCGATCTCCGCTACCTTGAATCAAGGTGGCCGACCCGTGGCATTCCTATCCAGAACCTTGCAGGGTAGCGAGCTCCATTACCCCCCCGTCGAGAAGGAGGCTACGGCCATCATCGAGGCTGTACGCCAATGGGGTCATTTTCTTGCTCGGCGTCATTTTACGCTTATAACTGACCAGCGCTCTGTGGCCTTCATGTTGGATAACCGGAGGCGCACGAAAATCAAAAATAATAAAATTCAACTCTGGAGGATGGAGCTGGCTGCCTTTGGATATACTATCTGTTACCGACCCGGCAAACAGAACGTGGCCCCAGATACCTTCACACGGGCATTTTGCTCCTCAATGTCAACGTCGACTCTGGCGGATTTGCATATGGACTTATGCCATCCTGGTGTGACCTGCATGTTGCACTTTGTGCGCTCCAAAAATCTACCATTTTCAACCGAGGACGTAAAGAAAACATGCTCCTCCTGTAGGATTTGTGCAGAATTGAAACCACAATTCTTTCGCCCATCAGATGGCTTACTCATACATGCAATGCAGCCTATGCAGAGGCTCAGCATAGACTTTAAAGGGCCATTGCCTTCGTCGACAAGGAACACCTACCTACTTACGATGGTGGACGAGTATTCACGCTTTCCCTTCGCCTTCCCCTGCCCTAATATGCTTACCTCTACGGTAATTAAATGCCTCGATCAGGTCTTTTCCCTTTGCGGGACGGCCAATTTTATCCACACTGATCGGGGTCCCTCCTTTATGTCGAGTGAACTTAAAAGTTATCTCTCCCAACGGGGAATCGCCTCAAGTAGGACGACACCATATCACCCAATCGGTAACGGACAGGTTGAACGATACAATGCCATCATCTGGAACGCTGTCCGTCTGGCACTAAGGTCACGCAACCTGCCGGACCAGCAGTGGGAAACGGTGCTCCCCGACGCGTTACACTCTATCAGGTCTCTTCTCTCCACATCTACTAATGTCACGCCTCATGAGCGATTCTTCAAATTCCGGCGTCGCTCTACACATGGGACGTCTCTACCGTCATGGTTGGTGGCTCCAGGCCCGGTGCTACTCCGGAGGTTCGTCCGGTCTGCCAAAAACGACCCTCTCGTTGACGAGGTGGAGTTAACGGAGGTAAACCCCACGTATGCGCACGTACGGTACCCTGATGGCCGGGAGACCACCGTCTCGCTCCGAGAGCTGGCTCCCTGCCCAACCGGTCACACGGGCCCGAATGATGAAGGATCCCCCGACAATGATATCAACACTCCGCACCCCTATGAAAATGACGCCCCGCCTGGGACATCGGGGGATCTGCCGGCAATGCTACCGGATCAACTCAGGGAGCTGGACGCTCCCCGTAGGATGGCCACCCGAAACCAGGACGCCGGACAATCTCCAGCCACGACCCGGGATGAGGCCAGCTCAGCACCTGTGGGGACCCGCACCCGGAGTCATGATATTCCCAGTCCTCCACAGGATGATCAAGATGACGCGGACTCTACTGACTTACCGGTACGGGCCAAGCGACCCAGGGACCAGGACACGGTCCGGGGAGACGTGCCTTCCAGTCACAAGCAGAGAGCTAAACGTCTACGGCTATTTCTGGTCCGCCTAGTCCGTTAAAGGAAGACTGGACTTCCAAACCTTTTAGGGAGGAAGAATGTCATAAATCGCAAGTAACAACTCAGGAAGTACTACTGGGCGGCCAGCTGGGGCGCCGTCCAGGGAGTATAAATACTCAGGCATGGGCCCACCTTGGGCAGAGACAATCTGGAAACAGGAAGCTAGTGACTGCTAACTAGACCTCCATGTTTTGTTACAAGTTGATTAAAGCCTTGCTTTATGTTCAAGTGCGTAGTGAGTCTTTATTACGTCACATATATTCTAGTTCATGTATTCTAGTTCAGGTATTCTAGTTGAGGAATTCTAGTCCAGGTATTCTAGTTCAAATATTCTAGAACCGCTATTCTGATTCAGATATTCTAGTTCAGGAATTCTAGCCCAGGTATTTTAGAACAGGTATTCTAGTTCAGGAATTCTAGTTCAGGTATTCTAGTTCAGATATTCTAGTCTGGGTATTCTAGAACCAGAATTCTAATTCAGGAATTCTAGTTCAGGAATGCTAGCCCAGGTATTCTAGTTCAGGAAATCTAGTACAGTTATTTCAGTTTAGAGATTCTAGTTCAGCCATTCTAGTCCAGGTATTCTAGTTCAGATATTCTAGTTCAGGTATTTTAGATCAGCAATTCTAGTTCAGGTATTCTAGTTCATTTATTCTAGTTCAGATATTCTAGTTCAGATATTCTAGTTCAGGTATTCTAGTTCAGGTAATCTAGTTCACATATTCTAGTTCAGATATTCTAGTTCAGCAATTCTAGTTCAGGTATTCTAGTTCAGGTATTCTAGTTCAGATATTCTGGAACAGGTATTCTAGTTCAAGATTACTAGTCGAGTTATTCTCGAACAGGTATTCCAGAACAGGTATTCTAGTTCAGATATTCAAGAACAGGTATTCTAGAACATGTATTCTAGTTCAGGAATTCTACTTCAGGTGTTCTAGTACAGCTATTTCAGTTTAGAGATTCTAGTTCAGCTATTCTAGTCCATGTATTCTAGTTCAGGTATTCTAGTTCAGGAATTCTAGTTCAGGAATTCTAGTCCAGGTATTCTAGTTCAGGAATTCTAGTTCAGGTATTCTAGTTCAGGAATTCTAGTCCAGGTATTCTAGTTCAGGAATTCTAGTTCAGGTATTCTAGTCCAGGTATTCTAGTTCAGGTATTCTAGTTCAGGTATTCTAGTCCATGTATTCTAGTTCAGGTATTCTAGTTCAGGAATTCTAGTTCAGGAATTCTAGTCCAGGTATTCTAGTTCAGGAATTCTAGTTCAGGTATTCTAGTTCAGCTATTCTAG
This sequence comes from Squalus acanthias, assembly GCA_030390025.1. Taxonomy (NCBI): domain Eukaryota; kingdom Metazoa; phylum Chordata; class Chondrichthyes; order Squaliformes; family Squalidae; genus Squalus; species Squalus acanthias. The sequence continues at coordinate 2,478,231 of CM059451.1, read as the reverse complement.
TCCATGTATTCTAGTTCAGGTATTCTAGTTCAGGAATTCTAGTTCAGGAATTCTAGTTCAGGAATTCTAGTCCAGGTATTCTAGTTCAGGAATTCTAGTTCAGGTATTCTAGTTCAGGAATTCTAGTCCAGGTATTCTAGTTCAGGAATTCTAGTTCAGGTATTCTAGTCCAGGTATTCTAGTTCAGGTATTCTAGTTCAGGTATTCTAGTCAGGAATTCTAGTTCAGGTATTCTAGTTCAGGAATTCTAGTTCAGGTATTCTACAACAGGTATACTAGAACAGGTATTCTAGTTCAGGAATTCTAGTTCAGGTATTCTAGTCCAGGTATTCTAGTTCATGTATTCTAGTTCAGGTATTCTACAACAGGTATACTAGAACAGGTATTCTAATTCAGATATTCTAATTCAGGAATTCTAGTCCAGCAATTCTACTCCAGGTATTCTAGATCAGATATTCTAGTACAGGAATTCTAGAATAGGTATTCTAGTTCAGGTATTCAAGTTGAGGAATTCTAGTCCAGGTATTTTAGTTCAGTTATTCCAGAACAGGGATTATAGTTCAGGATTACTAGTCGAGTTATTCTCGATCAGGTATTTAGAACAGGTATACTAGTTCAGGAATTCTAGTTCAGGAATTCTAGCCCATGTATTCTAGAACAGGTATACTAGTTCAGGAATTCTAGTTCAGGAATTCTAGTTCAGGAATTTCATTTCAGCTATTCTAGTTCTGCTATTGGGCAGCATGCATGTAAGGAATGCCATGCTGCCACATGGAAGTGATTGAGCAGATCGTTGGCGTGCTTACATTGGGCTTCCGCTGCCTAGACCACGCTGGAGGATCCCTGCAGTTATCACCAGAGCATGTCTCAGGATTCGTCAGGGTGTCCTGCATTCTGTAGAGCCTTGCCATCATGAGGGCACAGCCCTTGCCACCAGGTATATGGTGAAGGGCTGAGTAGGAGGAGGTAGAGGAGGAAGGGAGGAGGCAAACAACACAGCCTCTTGCAGGAACATGGATCAGTGTTGTGTGTGCAGGAACATGGATCAGCGTTGTGTGTGCAGGAACATGGATCAGTGTTGTGTGTGCAGGAACATGGATCAGCGTTGTGTGTGCAGGAACATGGATCAGTGTTGTGTGTGCAGGAACATGGATCAGCGTTGTGTGTGCAGGAACATGGATCAGCGTTGTGTGTGCAGGAACATGGATCGGCGTTGTGTGTGCAGGAACATGGATCAGCGTTGTGTGTGCAGGAACATGGATCAGCGTTGTGTGTGCAGGAACACGGATCAGTGTTGTGTGTGCAGGAACACGGATCAGTGTTGTGTGTTCAGGAACACGGATCAGTGTTGTGTGTGCAGGAACGTGGATCAGTGTTGCGTGTGCAGGAACACAGATCAGCATTGTGTGTGCAGGAACACAGATCAGCGTTGTGTGTGCAGGAACATGGATCAGTGTTGTGTGTACAGGAACACAGATCAGCATTGTGTGTGCAGGAACACAGATCAGCATTGTGTGTGCAGGAACACGGATCAGAGTCGTGTGTTCAGGAACATGGATCAGCGTTGTGTGTTCAGGAACATGGATCAGCGTTGTGTGTGCAGGAACACGAATCAGAGTCATGTGATCAGGAACATGGACCAGCGTTGTGTGTGCAGGAACATGGATCAGCGTTGTGTGTGCAGGAACATGGATCAGCGTTGTGTGTGCAGCAACATGGATCAGCATTGTGTGTGCAGGAACACAGATCAGCATTGTGTGTGCAGGAACATGGATCAGAGTCGTGTGTTCAGGAACATGGATCAGCGTTGTGTGTTCAGGAACATGGATCAGCGTTGTGTGTGCAGGAACATGGATCAGCGTTGTGTGTGCAGGAACATGAATCAGCATTGTGTGTGCAGGAACACGAATCAGAGTCATGTGTTCAGGAACATGGATCAGCGTTGTGTGTGCAGGAACATAGATCAGAGTTGTGTGTGCAGGAACATGGATCAGCGTTGTGTGTGCAGCAACATGGATCAGCATTGTGTGTTCAGGAACATGGATCAGCATTGTGTGTGCAGGAACATGGATCAGCGTTGTGTGTTCAGGAACATGGATCAGCGTTGTGTGTGCAGGAACACGAATCAGTGTTGTGTGTGCAGGAACACGGATCAGCGTTGTGTGTTCAGGAACATGGATCAGCGTTGTGTGTACAGGAACATGGATCAGCGTTGTGTGTGCAGGAACATGGATCAGCGTTGTGGGTGCAGGAACACGGATCAGCGTTGTGTGTGCAGGAACATGGATCAGCGTTTTGTGTACAGGAACACGGATCAGCGTTGCGTGTACAGGAACATGGTTCAGCATTGTGTGTACAGGAACACGGATCAGCGTTGTGTGTACAGGAACATGGATCAGCGTTGTGTGTGCAGGAACATGGATCAGCATTGTGTGTGCAGGAACACGGATCAGCGTTGTGTGTACAGGAACATGGATCAGCGTTGTGTGTGCAGGAACACGGATCAGCGTTGTGTGTGCAGGAACATGGATCAGCATTGTGTGTGCAGGAACACGGATCAGCGTTGTGTGTACAGGAACATGGATCAGCGTTTTGTGTACAGGAACACGGATCAGCGTTGCGTGTACAGGAACATGGTTCAGCATTGTGTGTACAGGAACAAGGATCAGCGTTGTGTGTACAGGAACATGGATCAGCGTTGTGTGTGCAGGAACATGGATCAGCATTGTGTGTGCAGGAACACGGATCAGCGTTGTGTGTACAGGAACATGGATCAGCGTTGTGTGTGCAGGAACATGGATCAGCATTGTGTGTGCAGGAACATGGATCAGCGTTGTGTGTACAGGAACATGGTTCAGCATTGTGTGTACAGGAACACGGATCAGCGTTGTGTGTACAGGAACATGGATCAGCATTGTGTGTGCAGGAACATGGATCAGCATTGTGTGTGCAGGAACACGGATCAGCATTGTGTGTGCAGGAACAGGGATCAGCGTTGTGTGTGCAGGAACATGGATCAGCATTGTGTGTGCAGGAACATGGATCAGTGTTGTGTGTGCAGGAACATGGATCAGCGTTGTGTGTACAGGAACATGGATCAGCATTGTGTGTGCAGGAACATGGATCAGCGTTGTGTGTGCAGGAACATGGATCAGCGTTGTGTGTGCAGGAACATGGATCAGAGTTGTGTGTGCAGGAACATGGAGCACTGACGTTTGGGTGTTCTGTACACACAGAGATGTTGGTCCCTGTAGGTGGCAGCCAGACACCACCTTTGGTTCTTGATCAGCCTGACCTCCCCGAGTAGTTTCTGCTGATCCTCCTCTACCTCTTCAGACCAGGGGAATCCCGAAAGGAAATACCATTGTTTTTCATGGTCAAAAATGTCACTGTGCAGAAGCAAATTAAAATTAGTGAAAAAAAGAAAGCGTGGGAGCCGGGATCGTAGAATTGCGCTCTCTTGATTTTCGTGTAGCCTTTACCCGGCTGCAGATTTTCTCCTGTTTTAAATGGTGTGAGGGTTCTTTGTTCCAATTTTTTATTGCCCTCCCCCCATCCCCGTCAAACAAACTATGAAACATCAGACTCCAACACGGAGGCATCCTTCATATTGAAAACAACGTCTTGCCTTGTCCATTCTATGTAATCTACCGATAATGAGGATGCGTGTGTGGAAGAACTCCTGATTAGGCCCCTCTGCTCTTCACAATTTATTATCTTTTAATTTGCTGTCAGCCTCCGGGCCGTGTTAGAAATGTGTAATTGATTCTTTCCATAGAGAGCCCACTGAAGCGTTGGTTCGAGGGCAGACAGTAGTAAACAGTTCTGAAATGCGCACAGAGCTAGCGACAGAAACACGCGAGATGCTGGCTTTTACATTGGAGTGAAGTGGAGTTTTCCCGGCTTCCAATTGAGAAATGCCTCCTGCTGAGATCCATTGGAATCCTGCAAATATCTCAGAGAAACAGAGGGGCTTAAATTCGATAGCGCCCGATAACGGCCGAGAAATGCTCAGCCCGCCATGAAGCGAGAGGCCCGAGTCACTATAACCCTGGTGAACCCCCGGGTCAGCTCGCTGGTTGAAGCCTAACCAATTCTGGCCAGAGCTGAGGCCCACGGGTAAGTGCGGGAGGCGGTCGCGACGGGGGTGGGGGATGGGCCGGCGAGGGCAAGGGCAGGCTGGTTGTTTGAGTCCACAAAGCAGAATATTTCTCAAAGCTTTTGGGCCTTTTTTTTTCTACAGCCTCCAGCGGTCACTTTTAAGGCCCGCCAGTTAGGCCGCTCATGACCCGTTTATACTAGGCAGAGGTTGCGCAGCGCAAGCACGGAATAGCCTGGCCAAGTTTAGAAATCCGGGTCGGACATGGGAGCAGCAGCCTCATTTCAATATTGAATTGAGGATTGCGCTTATTTCAGATCACCGCTAGGGCGGCCTAAAAAAAGGGCCCCTACCATTTTATCAGCGGCAGATCGGGCGTGGACCTCTGCCCTGCTAAATTGGCTATCGTTGTGCCTGTTTTAAGACCATAAACTAGTGCAATGATGTGGACTTTATGCCTCAAAATCTCTGACATAGAATGTTCCTCTGTACAGCGCAGTGACGTCTCTGGACAGGTACAAGTGACGGGATGAGATGGTCATTATATAAAGGAATGGAGCCCCAGCAGTTGATTACAAGCTGGAATCTAATCGAGGTGTTCAGATGGTTTATATATAGAATAATGGCGACCCGGGAGTGAGTTACAGGCTGGAATCTAATCGAGGGTTTCAAATAGTTTCTATATAGAATAATGGATACCTGGGAGTGAGTTACAGACTGGAATCTAATCGAGGGGTTCAGATGGTTTATATATAGAATAATGGATACCAGGGAGTGAGTTACAGGCTGGAATCTAATCGAAGGGTTCAGATGGTTTATATATAGAATAATGGATACCCGGGAGTGAGTTACAGGCTGGAATCTAATCGAGGGGTTCAGATGGATTATATATAGAATAATGGATACCCAGGAGTGAGTTACAGGCTGGAATCTAATCGAGGGGTTCAGATGGATTATATATAGAATAATGGATACCCGGGAGTGAGTTACAGGCTGGAATCTAATCGAGGGGTTCAGATGGATTATATATAGATTAATGGATACCCGGGAGTGAGTTACAGGCTGGAATCTAATCGAGGGGTTCCGATGGTTTATATATAGAATAATGGATACCCGGGAGTGAGTTACAGGCTGGAATCTAATCGAGGGGCTCAGATGGTTTATATATAGAATAATGGAGACCCGGGAGTGAGTTACAGTCTGGAATCTAATCGAGTGGTTCAGATGGTTTATATATAGAATAATGGAGACCCGGGAGTGAGTTACAGGCTGGAATCTAATCGAGGGATTCTGATGCTTTATATATAGAATAATGGAGACCCGGGAGTGAGTTACAAGCTGGAATCTAATCGAGGCGTTCAGATGGTTTATATATAGAATAATGGAGACCCGGGAGTGAGTTACAGACTGGAATCTAATCGAGAGGCTCAGATGGTTTATATATAGAATAATGGAGACCCGGAAGTGAGTTACAGGCTGGAATCTAATCGAGGGGTTCAGATGGTTTATATATAGAATAATAGAGACCTGGGAGTGAGTTACAGGCTGGAATCTAATCGAGGCGTTCCGATGATTTATACATAGAATAATAGAGACCCGGGAGTGAGTTACAGACTGGAATCTAATCGAGGGGCTCAGATGGTTTATATATAGAATACTGGATACCCGGGAGTGAGTTACAGACTGCAATCTAATCGAGGGGTTCAGATGGTTTATATATCGAATAATGGAGACCTGGGAGTGAGTTACAGACTGGAATCTAATCGAGGGGCTCAGATGGTTTATATATAGAATAATGGATACCCGGGAGTGAGTTACAGGCTGGAATCTAATCGAGGGGCTCAGATGGTTTATATATAGAATAACGGATACCCGGGAGTGAGTTACAGTCTGGAATCTAATCGAGGGGTTCAGATGGTTTATATATAGAATAACGGATACCCGGGAGTGAGTTACAGGCTGGAATCTAATCGAGGTGCTCAGATGGTTTATATATAGAATAAGGGATACCCGGGAGTGAGTTACAGGCTGGAATCTAATCGAGGGGCTCAGATGGTTTATATATAGAATAATGGATACCTGTGAGTGAGTTACAGGCTGGAATCTAATCGAGGGGTTCAGATGGTTTATATATAGAATAATGGTGACCCGGGAGTGAGTTACAGACTGGAATCTTTCAAGTCCGCCCCCGTACCAGCCCCCGCGATGGCCGTGGGCCACGCGGGCTCCCTGCTGTACGTCACGGATGACAAAATCCGGCCGCCAGTTCCTGTGCGACACTGGAGCTCAGCACAACATCATCCCGGCCTCCTCCCTCGACATCCAAAAGGGCGAACGAGGACCAGCGCTGGCTGCTGCTAACGGCTCGGAAATCCGGACGTACGGCATCCGGACAGTCACCCTCGACCGCGCTGGTCGCCGCTACCGATGGGAGTTCATCACTGCCAAGGTGCTCTCCCCTCTCATCGGCGCAGATTTCCTGTGCGCCCATGGCCTACTGGTAGACATCCCTCATCACCGCCTCGTGGACATGAACACCATGTCCCCCATCCTGGGCGCCATGGCCCCCCGTCAACCCGCCGACATGGCGTCACAGTGCCACGCCCGGGCCACGGATGACTACTCGGCACTCCTGGCCGAATTCCCGGCCCTTACCAATCCGACCTTCTCCGCGGATGCCGCCAAACACGGGGTGGAACACTTCATCGCCACCACAGGCCCCCCAGTGTACGCCCACACCCGCAGGCTGGACCCGGCCAAACTGGAGATCGCGCGGACCGAGTTTGCCACCATGGAACAGCTCGGCATCATCCGCCGCTCCAACAGTCTCTGGGCCTCCCCACTCCACATCGCCCCCAAACCAGGCGGAGGTTGGCGCCCCTGCGGGGATTACCGCCGCCTCAACAACGCCACCACCCCTGATCGGTACCCCGTGCCGCACATTCAGGACTTCTCGGCTAGACTGGCCGGCCGCTCAGTCTTTTCCAAGGTCGACCTGGTGCGCGTCTACCACCAAGTCCCCGTCCACCCCGCGGACGTCCCCAAGACGGCCGTAATCACCCCCTTCGGCCTGTTCGAGTTCCTGCGGATGCCCTTCGGCCTCAAAAACGCGGCCCAGGCATTCCAACGGCTCATGGACTCGGTCCTTCAGGACCTGAAGTTCCTGTTCGTCTACCTGGACGACATCCTGGTAGCCAGTTCCTCCAAGCAGGAACACCTCGAACACCTTCGCATCCTGTTCGGGCGCCTCAGCGACCACGGGCTCATCCTCAGCCCAGCCAAATGCCAGTTCGGCCTGGACAAGATCGACTTCCTCGGCAACCACATCACCCATGCTGGGGCCATTCCCCTGCCCACCAAGGTGCAGGCCGTCCAACAATTTCCCCGCCCCACCACCATCAAAGGCCTCCAGGAGTTCCTCGGGATGGTGAAGTTCTACAACCGCTTCATCCCCAAAGCGGCGTCCCTCATGAGGCCCCTGTATGAAGCCCTCCGGTGCAGGAGCGGCAAGATGGCGCTCGAATGGACGGCAGACGCGTCCGCCGCCTTCGACTCCACCAAGACCGCGCTCGCCAACGCCACCCTGCTCGCGCACCCACGGCCCAATGCCAGGGTAGCGCTCACCACGGACGCCTCCGACCACGCGGTCGGCGCCGTGTATGAGCAGTGGGTCGACGGCGCCTGGCAACCACTTGCCTTCTTCAGCCGCCAACTACGCCCCCCGGAGGTCAAGTACAGCACCTTCGACCTCGAGCTCCTCGCGCTGTTCCTGGCGGTCCACCATTTTCGGTTTTTGCTGGAGGGCCACCCCTTCACTACGTTTGTCGACCACAAGCCCCTGACATTCGCAATGACAAAGACAACCGACCCCTGGTCCGCCAGGCAGCAGCGCCAGCTCGCGGCAGTGTCTGAATTCAGCACGGACATCCAACACGTCTCCGGCCGAGACAATGTGGTAGCCGACTGCCTCTTCCGCCCCGCCATCCACGCCGCACACCTGGCAGTCGACTACGCTCAACTCGCAGCAGACCAGATCACCGACCCTGATCTGCTCTCCGCACCTACCAACCTACCAGGGCTACGCCTGGCCGACCTCGCCTGTGGCCCGACCGCAGTCGCGGTCAAGTGCGACATATCCCTATGTCAACCTCGGCCCGTCGTCGCAGCGTCCTGGCGCCGCCGGGTATTTGAGATTCTCCACAACCTCTCCCACCCCGGCGCCCGCGCATCCATCAAATTGGTAGCCAACCGCTTTGTCTGGCGCGGCCTTCGCAAGGATGTGTGTACTTGGGCCAACTCCTGCCTAGCCTGCCAATGGGCCAAGGTACAGCAACACACGAAAGCACCCCTCGAGAAGTTTACCGTCCCCTCGCGTCGATTCGACCACATCCACGTGGACATCGTCGGGCCCCTGCCGCCGTCGCAAGGCCACACGCACTTGCTGACGATCGTTGACCGCACCACGCGCTGGCCAGAGGCAATTCCACTGACCTCTACCACCACCGCCGACATCGCCAGAGCCTTCGTCAGCACCTGGGTCGCACGGTTCGGCGTCCCCTCCGACATGACGTCGGACAGAGGTCCGCAATTTATCTCTGAACTCTGGACCGCCGTCGCACGCAATCTCGGGGTGACCATTCACCGCACCACAGCGTACCACCCCCAAGCCAACGGACTGTGTGAGCGGTTCCACAGATCCTTGAAGGCATCTCTTCGAGCCAGCCTCCAGGACGGCGCCTGGACCGACCGACTTCCGTGGGTCCTCCTCGGCCTGCGCACCGCGGTTAAAGAAGACCTCCACGCATCGGCAGCAGAGCTCGTGTACGGTCAGCCGCTGCGCGTACCCGGCGAGTTCCTGCCCACCACCACGACACCCTGGTCAGCCGACCAGCAACGCCACGACTTCGCCTCACCGGCGCTGCAGTTCGCCCCGGTGCCCATTGCCCGACACGGCGAATCCACCTCACACGTCCCACTAAGCCTGCACCAGGCACGGTTCGTTTTCGTCCGGCACGACGCCCACCGCGGACCCCTTCAACCCCCATACGATGGGCCCTACAAGGTGCTACAGGCTGGGGACAAATTTTTCACCCTGCAAGTGGGCGACAGGACCGAAAAAGTGTCGGTTGACCGACTCAAGGCAGCACACTCGGAGCCCGGGGAGCAGGTCCCTGTAGCTCGTTCACCGCCACGCGGCCGACCTGCCCTCAAGCCGATTCACCCGGCTGCTCCATGCCCGGCCGTTCCACGTCCACCGGCGTCCTACAAGAGCCGCTCCGGCCGGCCCATCAGACCGCCGCACCGTCTCGTCCACACCTCCTAAGCGGATTCTGGAGGGAGCTGTGTGGCGGATCGCCACCTAAACGGGCATTATCCACTTTTCCGTCCATGGACAATATATCGGGCACCTTGCCTTTAAGGCACCTTGGGGTAAAAATTCACTTGGTTGTGCCACCCGTTAGCGCCTTAAGAGGGCGCTAATGGGGCGCAAAGCCGCTAACGCCCAGGCGCAGCGATGTTTGCGCCGCTCGAGAACTTAACTTGAGATTGTGCGGCGGCGCTAAAACTTACCGCTGCGACCACCTGCGCGCGCAGATTGTGACGTCATTCCATGGTGCAACGCCCTTGGGGCGCCCCGTAGCGGAAATTGAGTGGCGCCCCCTGCCTTACCGCCTGGCGCTTCCAACGACCAGAAGACTGGAACGCTATCAATCGCTGTGGGGCTGAGGGGGGCGCTATTTAAAGGGGGCCTCTTCCTGTCTTTTATTGTTGGTAACATTTTTGAACTACGCATTCTGAGAGAGAGAGGGAGAGACTTCTGGAGAGATTCAACGTTGTGTGAAGGAGTTTTGGGTACTGAGCAGCACTTTGCAGGTTCATTTTGATTTGCCATTCCTTGTATCGATTTAGCAGAGACCGTGGGAGCTGCACTCTGAGCTCTTTGCCTGGTGCTCTCCATTGTTCTTTCCAGCACATTTGATGTACAGGTCTCTCCAGGCCGAGATTCAAGGCAGCAATGAACAGGATGTGGATGGAAAGCAAGATTAACCATCCCCTTTAAGAACTGGCCCGTGCCATTGTGTGTGTGTTCCATTGCTGACTGACATTACATGAGCTTCGCCAGCGCTCCGAGTTAGCGCCTCACTGCTCGGCCTTTGCGCCTTAAGAGAGGTGTGCAGCGCCTGCTTTAGCGCTCCACTCACCTCCCGGGGCGGTAAAAGTGAAGTTTCCCGTCAGTGCCGATAATTAGCGCCAGGCGCTAATATTTGCGTCCGGACGATATTTGCGCCCCAAATGGGGCGCGACCTAATTTCTACCCCCTTGCCTTTAAGGCAGGAGAAAAGGAGTGGGCGGGGCCTCAGGGTTTTCCCAGAGAATTCTGGTTGCAGTCTGTTCAGCCATTTTTGGACTAGGTAGTTGTATTAAAAAGCCTTTGCTTTCCACACATGGATTCAGTCTTAATTCGTGTTTCGCGGCAGCCTCAACAATATATAGAATAATGGAGACCCGGGAGAGAGTTACAGGCTGGAATCTAATCGAGGGGTTCCGATGATTTATATATAGAGTGACGGATACCTGGGAGTGAGTTACAGACTGGAATCTAATCGAGGGGCTCAGATGGTTTATATATAGAATAATGGAGACCCGGGAGTGAGTTACAGGCTGGAATCTAATCGAGGGGTTCAGATGGTTTATATATAGAATAATGGAGACCCGGGAGTGAGTTACAGGCTGGAATCTAATCGAGGGGTTCAGATGGTTTCTGTATAGAATAATGGAGACCCGGGAGTGAGTTGCAGACTGGAATCTAATCGAGGGGTTCAGATGGTTTATATATAGAATAATGGAGACCCGGGAGTGAGTTACAGGCTGGAATCTAATCGAGGGGTTCAGATGGTTTCTGTATAGAATAATGGAGACCCGGGAGTGAGTTGCAGACTGGAATCTAATCGAGGGGTTCAGATGGTTTATATATAGAATAATGGATACCCGGGAGTGAGTTACAGGCTGGAATCTAATCGAGGGGTTCAGATGGTTTATATATAGAATAATGGAGACCCGGGAGTGAGTTACAGGCTGGAATCTAATCGAGGGGTTCAGATGGTTTCTGTATAGAATAATGGAGACCCGGGAGTGAGTTACAGGCTGGAATCTAATCGAGGGGTTCAGATGGTTTATATACAGAATAATGGAGACCCGGGAGTGAGTTGCAGACTGGAATCTAATCGAGGGGTTCAGATGGTTTATATATAGAATAATGGAGACTCGGGAGTGAGTTGCAGACTGGAATCTTATCGAGGGGTTCAGATGGTTTATATATAGAATAATGGAGACCCGGGAGTGAGTTACAGGCTGGAGTCTTGAAGTTCTTTTGAAGTGTAGCCACTGTTGTAATGTAGGAAACACGGCATTCAGTTTGTGCACAGCAAGCTGCCACAAACAGATAATGACCAGATAATCTGCTTTTAGTGGTGTTGGTTGAGAGATAAATAGTGAGCAGGAAGAACTGTTCAGTTGAATCAAATCTTGAGTTCAATATGGAGCAAAGACAGATAAATAGGGTTGAGATGCAGATCAGCCATGATCTGATTGAATCACACAACAGGCTCGAGTGGCTGAATGGCCTCCTCCAGATCCTCTAAGTGGAAACTGGAAGCAGCCTGCAGGGCCAGAGGCGTACCACGGCCCAGAAGATGTTATCACGTGGAGCTGCACAAGGTACAGAGCTATTTAAGGAAAGGGAGCAGGGATGGGAAGGGGGATGGGAAGGGGGTTTCCCAGTCCGGTGGTGGCAGGACCATCACGTGATACAGTTGTACTCAGAAAGGGATTTGTTCTGTGCCCTTGTCGATTGTGTTGATCTGTTAGATTTTCTCAGCTGTCGGGTGCAGAATGGGAGGGATGGTTTACAGGACAGGACTGAGCAGACCGTTCCTACTCAGTGTAATGCTCACTACATGCAAACAACAAGCTATCTTTTGCTGCTGTTTCAGTATTATATATTACAGGGGCTTGGCGGTGTTTGCAGAGGGAGGGCGACAAACAGCATCAATGAATATGATACACAGTGAAGCCTTATGACACAAAGTTGTATTTTAAATTGCATAATCAAGCTTGTTTTTAGCTACAGGCACATGCACACAGATAGACACAGATACTCACACACAGACACACACACAGACAGATCGACACAGACACACACACAGACAGATCGACACAGACACACACACACAGACACACACACAGACAGATCGACACAGACACACACACAGACAGATCGACACAGACACACACACACAGACTCACACACAGACTCACAGATAGACACAGACTCTCACAGATAGACACAAACACACACACACAGACACAGACAGAGCGACACAGACACACACACACACAGACAGATAGACACACACACAGACACACAAGCAGATAATAATTGAATTTATGAAGCGCCTTTAACGTAGTAAAACGTCCCAAGGCGCTTCACAGGAAGGAGCGTTACCAGACAAAATGTGACACTGAGCCACATGAGGTGATATCAGGACAGGTGATCAATCACTTGGTAAAAGAGATAGATTTTAAGGAGCATCTTAAAGAAGGAGGGAGAGATGGAGAGACAGGTTTAGGGAGGGAATTCTAGAACTTAGGGCCTAGACAGCTGAAGGCACGGCGCCAATGGTGGAGTGAAGGAAGTGGGGGGATGGACAAGCGGCCAGAATTGGAGGAATGCAGAATTCATGACACACACCCACACACATATATATAAACAAACACACACACACACACACACAGACACACACACACACACACAGACAGATAGATACAGACACACACACACACACACACACAGACACAGACACACACACACACAGACAGATAGATACAGACACACACACACACACACACACAGACACACACACACACACACAGACAGATAGATACAGACACACACACACACACACACACACAGACACACACACACACACACAGACAGATAGATACAGACACACACACACACACACACACACACACAGACACACACAGACAGATAGATACAGACACACACACACAGACAGATAGATACAGACACACACACACAGACACAGATAGATACAGACACACACACACACACACACACACACAGACACACACACACACACACAGACAGATAGATACAGACACACACACACAGACACAGATAGATACAGACACACACACACACACACACAGATAGATAGATACAGACACACACACACACACAGACACAGATAGATACAGACACACACACACACAGACAGATAGATACAGACACACACACACAGACACAGATAGATACAGACACACACACACACACAGACACAGATAGATACAGACACACACACACACAGACACAGATAGATACAGACACACACACACACACAGACAGATAGATACAGACACACACACACACAGACACAGATAGATACAGACAGACACACACACACACAGACACAGATAGATACAGACACACACACACACACACAGATAGATACAGACACACACACACACACACACAGATAGATACAGACAGACACACACAAACACACACACACAGACACAGTTAGATACAGACACACACACACACAGACAGATAGATAGACACACACACACACAGATAGATACAGACACACACACACACAGACACAGATAGATACAGACACACACACAGACACAGATAGATACAGACAGACACACACACACACAGATAGATAGATACAGACACACACACACACACACAGATAGATAGATACAGACACACACACACACACACAGACACAGTTAGATACAGACACACACACACACAGATAGATACAGACACACACACACACAGATAGATACAGACACACACACAGATAGATACAGACACACACACACACAGACACAGATAGATACAGACACACACACACACACACACAGACACAGATAGATACAGACACACACACACACACACAGACACAGATAGATACAGACACACACACACACACACAGACACAGATAGATACAGACACACACACACACAGACAGATAGATACAGACAAAAACACACAGATACAGACACACACACACACACAGATAGATACAGACACACACACAGACACAGATAGATACAGACACACACACAGACACAGATAGATACAGACACACACACAGATAGATACAGACACACACACACACACACACAGACACAGATAGATACAGACAGACACACACACACACAGACACAGATAGATACAGACACACACACACACACACACAGATAGATACAGACACACACACACACACAGATAGATACAGACACACACACACACAGATAGATACAGACAGACACACACAAACACACACACACAGACACAGTTAGATACAGACACACACACACACAGACAGATAGATAGACACACACAGACACAGATAGATACAGACACACACACACAGACACAGATAGATACAGACAGACACACACACACAGATAGATAGATACAGACACACACACACACACACACACACACAGTTAGACAGACACACACACACACAGATAGATACAGACACACACACACACACACACAGATAGATACAGACACACACACAGATAGATACAGACACACACACACACAGACACAGATAGATACAGACACACAGACACAGATAGATACAGACACACACACACACAGACACAGATAGATACAGACACACAGACACAGATAGATACAGACACACACACACACACACACACACACACAGATAGATACACACACACACACACACACACAGATAGATACACACACACACACACACACACAGACACAGATAGATACACACACACACACACACAGACACAGATAGATACAGACACACACACACACAGACAGATAGATACAGACAAAAACACACAGATACAGACACACACACACACACACAGATAGATACAGACACACACACA
The DNA here is from genome assembly GCA_030390025.1 of Squalus acanthias. Classification (NCBI taxonomy): domain Eukaryota; kingdom Metazoa; phylum Chordata; class Chondrichthyes; order Squaliformes; family Squalidae; genus Squalus; species Squalus acanthias. The sequence continues at coordinate 2,463,151 of CM059451.1, read as the reverse complement.
CACACACACACAGACTCAGATAGATACAGACAAAAACACACAGATAGGAACAGACACACACACATACAAGTGGAAATTTTACCTCCCTCCCACTGGCAGAAACTGGGTGGAGCAGCAGTTCAATTCCAAGTGGGGACCGACCGCTCTTTTCCATTTCAATGCCGTTGTGTTCTTGGCCGGTGAGGCTCCCGTAATAGTTATAAAAATATCTGAGATAAGAAAAAAGGCTGTTTGACTGACAGTCAAAAATCATCCAATCGAGTAACCAGAAAGTCTATTTGCTTTCCAATTGGGTGTGGGAAGGCTGGGCGCCGTGACGACGGACGTGTCGGGTGACCAATGGCGGGAGTGTTGGGGGTGGGACAGTTGGCGGCAGGAAGTCATGTGATGAAGCCTCCAGGAATACGTCCAAGCAGAGTTGACGACCCTCAGTCTGACCCAGATCCTTACCGCGCTCTTCTCTTCTTGACTTGGCTCAGTGGGTAACGCTCTCGCCTGAGTCAGAAGGTCGTGGGCTCAAGTCAGGATGCAACTAAGCTGATGCCTGCTCAAAAAGCAGACAGTTAGTAACAATGGATGCTGATTCTGCTCCTCCGAGTGCTGGCGATGTTCAATGGGTCAGTGTCTGGGGGGGGGTGGGGGGGCGGTTGCCATTTTGGATGTGGGCCCTCATGCGACAGACTTCTGAAGGGGGGGGCATGCTGGGACTTTGACCCCTCCTTTCACCTTTCTGCTGCAGCCAGGCATACTTTTTCTTTCCAGCATTTTCCACCTTAATTGCTATAGTTTTTTTTAAATTCCCTACTTTCTATCCTGTTCCTCCTCCCACTTCAGTGCCCTCCATTTTGAACATGTTTCCCCACCCCCGCCCCCCACCTCTCTCCGTGTACCTTTCCCAGGCTCTTACATCGGATTACACAGGATATCCGGCACAGAACCAGGCCATTCGGCCCAACCAGTCCATGCCGACGTTTATGGTCCACTCCAGCCTCCTCCCATCTTTCCTCATCTAAATCTATCAGCATAACCCTCTATTCGCTTCTCCCTCATATGCTTGTCAAGCCTCCCCTTAAATGCATCTATACTATTCGCTTCAACCACTCCCTGTGGTAGCGAGTTCCACATTCTCACCACTCTCTGGGTAAAGAAGTTTCTTCTGAATTCCCTCTTGGATTTCTTGGTGACTATCTTATATTGATGGCCTCTAGTTTTGCTCTTCCCCACAAGTGGAGACACTCTCTCTGTATCCACTCTATCAAAACCTTTCATAATTTTAAAGACCCCTCAGCCTTCTTTTTTCAAGAGAAAAGAGACCCACCCAGCCTGTTCATCCTTTCCTGATAGATATACCCTCGCATTTCTGGTATCAGCCTTGTGAATCTTCTCTGCACCCTCTCCAGTGCCTCTATATCCTTTTTATAATATGGCAATCAGACTGTACGCAGTACTCCAAGTGTGGTCTAACCAAGGTTCGATACAGGTTTAGCATAACGTCACTACTTTTCAATTCTATCCCTCGAGAAATAAACCCTAGTTCTTGGTTTGCTTTTTTTATGGCCTTGTTAACCTGTGTCACAACTTTTAGCTCTTCCTGGTGCAGCTGCAAGACTTTTTGCTACCTCATTGAGATGACCTTTATATATCATCCAGCTCTTTCCACCTTTCAAGAAGCCCTTAATAAGGCTGCACGAATGAAAGAAGGGGGAGGGACAGAAGAGATGGAAGTCCCTAGTGTCTGGGGTCTGAGCTTTGAGGAATGACTGGCGAGAATCCCCATGCCAGCCATTTAACCCTTCGGGGCCGATTCCCCATGTCGTGCTGCCAGCGGGGAGCCTCACCCGCACAGCACAAATTCCGGCCTTTTTCTGACCATTTAATCGAACGGTTGGGAAACGGGGCACAGTGCGTGCCCGAACTGCCGTTATGTGCTGCCCGTGGTGGGGAGAGTGTGCTCACAGCTGGGAGCACAGTGGGAAGCCCCACACCCCCACACCCCGCCCCGCTCTTTAACTCCTCCCCATGACAGGAGTCAGCGGTCCTTATACTGGACCTTCACAAGATAGGTACGGATAAGGAAGGCCATTCGGCCCGTCTTAATTCATCCATCCAGAGAAGTCCTATTGTAGCATCCAATTGTTACTTAATGCTCTCCAGGATTCTTGCTTCCTTGGAACAGACTCTATCCGGGAGTCTGTTCCAAGTGTTGATCACTCTCACTGTGTGAGGAACTTCCTGATATCAGTCCTAAAGTTACCTTTTACTAGTTTGAACCTGTTCTATTCTCACAATTCAATTTAAAGCAATATTCCAGATTTACCTTTCCTCTGCTGTTTACTGTCCTATACATTTCTATAAGATACTCACTCAGTCACCTCTTTCCCAGCCCTCTCTCCAGTCATTCCTCAAAGCTCAGAACCCTGACATTAGGGACTTCCATCTCTTCTCTTCCTCCCCCTTCTTTCATTTGTTCAGCCTTATTAAGGGTTCAATTTCCAGTTTTGAGCACGGATCTATACCTTAAATGTTGACCTGTCTTTTCTCCTTACAAACACTGATGGACCTTCTCTGGATTTCCAGCAATTTCCGTTCTCATTTCAGATTTCCAGCATTCGCAGCTTTTCTCTTTAAACACTTCTGCTGACTTGCTCTGTTTCCACATTGCCACTGACTTCATCAACCTTCTCATCTAAACAACTCTTCGCCCCCTCCACAACCACGGTGCCCAAACCTTGACCATGTGAAATGTCCAGTGAGGCACCTGACGTCTTCTCCCTGCCAAGGAATAACCTCAGACTGCATAAACTTGGCTTGTATTCCCTTGAGTTTACAAGGTGGAGGGGTAAACTAATCGAGGTGTTTTAAATGATAAAGGGAGTTGATAGGGTAGATAGAGAGAAACAATTTCCTCTGATGGGGGAATCCAGAACAAAGGGGCACAACCTTAAAATTAGAGCCAACCCGTTTAGGAGGGAAATCAGGAAGCACTTTTTCACACAAAAGTTAGTGGAAATCTGGAACTCTCTCATCCAAAAGGCTGTGGATGCTGGGGGACAACTGGAGATGGAGATTGATAGATTTTTGTTCGGTAACGCCATCAAGGGATCTGGAGCAAAGGCGGGTAGATGGAGTTAAGATGCAGAGCAGTCATGATCTAATCGAATGGTGGCGCAGGTTCGAGGGGCTGAATGGCCTCCTCCTGTTCCTCTGTCTATCAGGGATCAGTGTGCAGTGCCATATGGAGCTGTGTAAAGTCCTCACACTGCGTATCGACCAATACATGCTGTGTTTTCCCCATGGACCATGGGCATTCAATCCTGTAACTCTCGGCTCAATTGCTAGTTTCCACACTATGGCGTCGGCATGCTAGAAGCTGTATATAGTCCAGTGGCTCATTGTTGTCGGTTAAGGGACTCACCCAAGGGCTCCACTGCTTAAGGCGATGGATACTTGAGCCACTCCAATCAAGAAGGCCGCTGGTTTGACTCGCAGTTTGTGCCGAGTTAGCTGACCTCAGCGGGGTGGCAACTGGTGGCGAGGGTTCACCAGACTGATTCCTGGGACAGCAGGACTGTCGTATGAGGAAAGATTGGGTCGACTAGGCCTGTATTCACTAGAGTTTAGAAGAATGAGAGGGGATCTCATTGAAACGTATAAAATTCTGACAGGGCTAGACAGACTGGATGCAGGGAGGATGTTTCCCCTGGCTGGGGGGTCTAGAACGAGGGGTCACAGTCTCAGGATACGGGGTAGGACATTTAGGACTGAGATGAGGAGAAATTTCTTCACTCAGAGGGTGGTGAACCTGTGGAATTCTCTACCACAGAAGGCTGTGGAGGCCAAGTCACTGAATATATTTAAGAAGGAGATAGATAGATTTCTAGACACAAAAGGCATCAAGGGGTATGGGGAGAGAGCGGGAATATAGTATTGAGATAGAGGATCAGCCATGATCATATCGAAGGGCTGAATGGCCTACTCCTGCTCCTATTTTTCTATGTTTCTAATTGGCCTCAGCACCCTCTGGTTATGATGAGGCAAAGTTCAGTGGCACTGACTCTGCTGCTACTGGTCGCACTGGGTCAGGCAGACAAGCATGCAGTGAAGGATGTTTGTCCACAGTAAGTTATTTTCCACGCCCAGGCCTCTGAGCTGATACTGGCTGGTTTCTCTAATCTCTCAGTGCCAGGTTGTTAGAGAACCGTCCCTGGTCTCGGAATGTTTAAAGCAAACAAACTGTGGTTTTATGATGTCAAACTCCCCCGAAGCTTGCTCTGAACTTTGTCTTCTCTACGTGCAAGAAGGAGTCAGTCTGCATTCAACAGCTTCCCTTTTTGAACACTTGAATGTTGCGCTGTGCTGTATCTCGGCGACTGAGTGTCACGACCGCGTGTCACGACCATGTGTCACGACCATGTGTCATGACTGAGTGCCCTCCCAATAGCCCAATAAGCCCTTGATATCCCTCAACCGAGCCAAACTCCAAGGACTGTCATCAAATTACCCCGACTCCCAAGCAATGCACAGTTCCCAAAATATGCACAACCGTAGTCCGTCCATGGTGTTCTGCCCCAGGGCAGGTCCTAACTCAAATCTCACCACTCAAGATTCTTGAGCCACTTACTAGGGAAAAGGTGCTGAGGTGGTTTCCCGTTGTCTTCCTCATGGTTTTTATCTTCTCCTAGGTGGGCTACAACCAAGACTAAACAGACCCACCTACCATTTACACTGGAGTGGGGTGGGCGGGGGCGGGGGCACCCACACCCATCAGACAGACGTACCCCTGCTGGATACCAACCCAATGTTTAGTCGCCGGGGCTGTCTGGAGTGGGACCCGAACCCAACCCTTCTGATTCAGAGGCTGGAATACTACCACTGAGCCAGTGGTCGCTCAGTCTGGACGCGAGCACCCCACTGGATGTCAACATAGTACTTAGAGACCATATTCTAGTCTCCATTCACCGGGGCTGTCTGGAGAGAGGCTTGAACCCTTCACTTTCTGACTCAGAGCTGGGAATGCTACCACTAAACCAAAGGCTCACTTCCACAACCATAGTAACCACCCTGAATGGGGCAATGTATTCTTCTGTATGTACCATGTGACAACTGTTGAAAGATTACATTACATATGCGTATGTATTCTTCTTCCTTATAGAAAATCATTTATATTAAAAACTATTGGGATTGGAGACTGGGTGGCACAGTCAGTGAGGCATTGAGCTTTCACTTCTGGGACTTGAACTCAGAGCCAGCCCAGGCTGATGGGATGAAAGTCTCCTCTCTGCTTGGTGTAAGGGTCCTGTGTGAATCCAGTTTCACATAGGCCTGGGCCTATAACAACGACAACTTGCATTTATATGGCTCTCTAACAGGAGCGTTAACAAATAAAATTTGACACCGACCACATAAGGAGATATTAGGAGAGGTTAAAGAGGTAGATTTTAAGGAGCGTCTTAAAGGAGGAGAGAGAGGTAAAGGGGCGGAGAGGTTTAGGAAGGGAATTTCAACACAAAACTGCCCCTAATTTGGCACTAATTGATAATCTCCCTCGGAGACCACCGGCTGGTGTGGGAAATGGAAAAAAAAATTTCACTTTTGATGGGGCCTGGCTGGCATGGGAGAAAGCACGAGCACCTCGAGAGGAAGCTGCCTCATTGTACCCATCTGCTATATCCCAGTGGCTGGGCACACCAGTCAGCCGTCGCACTCTCGCCTCTGAGTCAGAAGGTTGTGGATTCAAGTCCCACACCAGAGACTTAAGCATGAAATCTAGGCTGACACTCCAGTGCAGTGCTGAGGTAGTGCTGCGCTGTCTTTCTGATGAGACATTAGACCGAGGTCCAGTCTACCCTATCAGGTGAATACCCACGGCGCTATTTCGAAGAAGAGCAGGAGAGTTCTCCCCGGTCCTGACCAATATTTATCCATCAACCAACATCACTAAAAAACAGATTATCTGGTCATTATCTCATTACTGTTTGTGGGAGCTTGCTGTGCGCAAATTGGCTGCTGCGTTTCCTACATTACAACAGTGACTACACTTCAAAAGTATTTCAGTGGCTGTAAAGGGCTTTGGGACATCCTAAGGTCATGAACGATGCTATAGAAATGTAAGTCTTTCTTTGAAATGCGCAGGATCACATTCCTGCACCTTTAATCCGTGGCATCCCTTTCAGTGTGCGTTTGGGTTGAAGTGCAGAGTCCTGACGGCCGCTCGGGCTCCATCTATGATACTCTGAACTCTTAGGAAGCCTGCCAGCTGGTAAAGATTCCTTGCCCTCTCCAATTGGGGCCTCTTTTCCAGTTTGAAAGTGATAAAGTTGTTTTTTTCCTTTGTATGACATGGTGTCAGTCAGTCCAGCAATGAACTGCAGCCTGGCTAATCTGGGGGGGAACTCCCCTGCCTGGCCTGGAAGGATCTGTTACACAGAAGCTTAACGCCATAGTCAACATCAAAGCTGCAGCAAGAACAGTCCCAGTCCTTGAAAGAAATCCGCCTTCTGTGGGTGGCACAGCTCAGTCAGTGCCCACACAGTGAAGTGGAGGTGCCGAGGGCAGATCTCCATGAACTGACCAGAAAGAAAGAACTTGCATTTATATAGCACCTTTCATGGTCTCAGGAAATCCCAAAGCGCTTTACAGCCATTTAATTACTTTCGTCTCATCCGAAAGACGGCACCTCCGACAGTGCAGCACTCCCTCAGCACTGCACTGGAGTGTCAGCCTGGATTATGTGCTCAGGTCTCTGAAGCAGGGCTTGAACCCACGACCTTCTGACTCAGAGGTAGGAGTGCTACTCACTGAGCCACTGCTGACACCTGTAGAATGGCGTGGCCTGTAAACACGAGTCTATCGGTATTGCCAGCAATGGTTATCAACCCCCGTGATATCTCGTTGAACGTGAAGACCTTTTACCCTCACAACTTGGTCCTCCTCTCCCAGCACTGCAGGGACAGCCAAAGAGATTCCCCTCCTCACGATGCTGTTAGTCCCAGTTTGTACTGGAGTGGGAAATACCCAGGCTCCAGGAAAGGGTGTCTGAGCAAGCTGAAGGGCGAGAATGTAAAGGGGATAAAAGTTTGCAAAACCTTGAATGCACAGGTAGGGAAATGCTCACTTAAAATAAAAACTTTACCAAGAGACATTCTTAAGTAGCCAGGCCCGTTTACCCTGTCATGCACCCATTTTAGATGGACGAGGTGTCGCAGGGGGTGCCGAGGTCGTGAAATTCAGTGTGGCGCCTTTTTGCCTCAATATACCATCTAACTGAGGCATACCCTCATTCACAGAATCACAGAATCACAGAATCCCCACAGTGCAGATAGAGGCCATTTCGGCCCATCGAGCCTGCACCGACACATATCCCACCCTATCCCCGTAACCCCACGTATTTAATCCCCCCTAACACTAAGGGTCAATTTATCATAGCCAAATCAACCTAACCCGCACATCTTTGGACTGTGGGAGGAAACCGGAGCACCCGGAGGAAACCCACGCAGACACGGGGAGAATGTGCAAACTCCACACAGACAGTCACCTGAGGCCGGATTCGAACCTGGGTCCCTGGCGCTGTGAGGCAACAGTGCTAACCACTATGCCACCGTGTTGCCCTCGAAACATTCAGTTCACCTCCCGCAAAATCTCGCTTCACGCAATCGCGAGGTGTGGGCTGATTTTCTGACCTGCGCCCGCTGGCAATGAAGTCTCAGGTGACCGTGGCTGTTTGACAAAATCAGTCGAGTGTATCGCCCCAATGCCAGGGTACTGAAGCGGTACAGGGCTCTGAGAAGGCCATACCTTTGAATACTGCGTCCAGTTCAGATCACCGAGGTAGAAGGGAAGCAGCCAAGCCCTGGAAAGCGATATAGAGACAGCCACAAAGCCGATTCCTAGTGTCTGATGATGGATTTCTGAGGGAAAGATTAATAAAATCTGATGGGAGGCAAATGAGAGGGACCTTATAGCGATATATTAGACATTGAGTGGAATAGAGTGGAGTGGAGTACAACTGCAGGACAAGGGGATATGGGTGAAAACTGGTAAAAGGCAAGTTCAGGACTGAAGTCAGGAAGCAGTTCTTCACACAGGGTGATTAATACCTGGAATGGTCTTCTGAGTAACGTAATGGAGGCAAAATCTCTGGAGTCGTTCAAGTACTGTTCAAGTGGATACTGCGCTGTGGATGAACCTCTTCATCTCTCTACCTCGCTCTCCTCCTTTAAGACAGTCCTTAAAACCTACGGGCTAGAAATTTGGTATCGCCCCGGTTGGGACACTAACTTTTGAGAAGTTGGAAGTTTAGCGCCAGGCGCTAATCAATCTCACTGCCCGCTAAATTCAGGCTCAGCGCTCAAAGAATGCAGGGGAGCGCTAAATCAGGCGCTAATGGCGTAGGTGAGTGGTGTTAGGCTCCAGGCAATACCGAATATGAGGTGTTGTGTAATCGGAAGTCAGCATTGACGCAGGCGCCTTCCTTCCATTAAAGGGGAGGGTCACTGGAGTCTGCACACCAGCCACCAATGATTCGGGGAGTTCGGAACGGCGATGCGCTGTGGGATGAAATGCAAAGTCCTTTGACGGCCCGCAACACTCCGGGGACTAAGCAGCCTTTATCTGGCTGCAGATACATCCTGCCCTCTCTGCCACTCGTAACTGACCTTTGGAGCGGAAGTTCCTTGACAGCTGGGACGTATCCCTTTAAGTAGCGCCCCGCCAGCCGCCAGCTGGCTGGTTCATGCCTCCGCTCCCTGGCGCTGTCGGCGCGAGACGGTAAGGCTGGGGACGATACTGAAGTTTGCAGATCGGGCGCCCAGCGAGCGTTGCACACTCGCTGACGTCATGATCTGCATGGTGAAAAATACGGGGGCGCTAACTGTTATCGGTGGCGCTACGGGGCCAGCGAATTTGCCATGCGGCGTGGGATTCACCCCGCCGTGGCGCTACTGCCTGAGCGCCCCGTTAGCGCCCCCGCCAGGCGCTAGCTGGGGGCGCTAACATGCTGAATTTCTCCCCCGTATACCTTTTTAACCAAGCTTTTCGTTATTTAAAAAAAAAATGATTTATTCATTCACAGGTTGTGGGTGTTGCTGGCAAGGCCAGCATTTATTGCCCATCCCTAGCTGCCCTTGAGAAGGTGGTGGTGAGCTGCCTTCTTGAACTGCTGCAGTCTGTGTGGTGAAGGTACTCCCACAGTGCTGTTCGGGAGGGAGTTCCAGGATTTTGACCCAGCGATGATGAAGGAACGGCGATATACTTCCAAGTCAGGATGGTGTGTGACTTGGAGGGGAACTTGGAGGTGGTGGTGTTCCCATTCGCCTGCTGCCCTTGTCCTTCTAGGTGGAAGAGGTCACGGGTTTGCGAGTTGCTGCCAAAGAAGCCTTGGCGAGTTGCTGCAGTGCATCTTGCAGATGGTACATACTGCAGCCACGGTACGCCGGTGGTGGAGGGAGTGAATGTTGAAGGTGGTGGATGGGGTGCTAATCAAGCGGGCTGCTTTGTCCTGGATGGTGTCGAGCTTCTTGAGTGTTGTTGGAGCTGTACTCATCCAGGCAAGTGGAGAGTATTCCATCACACTTCTTACTAGTGCCTTGTAGATGGTGGAAAGGCTTTCGGGAGTCAGAAGGTGAGACACTTGCCGCAGAATACCAAGCCTCTGACTCGCTCTTGTTGCCACAGTATTTATGTGGCTGGTCCAGTTAAGTTTCTGGTCAATGGTGACCCCCAGGGTGTTGATGGTGGGGGATTCGGCGATGGTAATGCTGTTGAATGTCAAGGGGAGGTGGTTAGACTCTCACTTGTTGGAGAAAGTCATTGCCTGGCATTAGTGTGGTGCAAATGTTACTTGTCACTTATCAGCCCAAGCCTGAATGTCGTCCAGGTCTTGCTGCCTGCGGGCATTGACTGCTTCATTATCTGAGGAGTTGCAAATGGAACTGAAACACTGTGCCATCATCAGCGAACAACCTCACTTCTGACCTTATGATGGAGGGAAGGTCATTGATGAAGCAGCTGAAGATGGTTGGGCCTAGGACAGAGCCCTGAGGAACTCCTGCAGTGATGTCCTGGGGCTGTGATGATTGATCTCCAACAACCACAACCATCTTCCTTAGTGCTAGGTATGACTCCGACCAGTGGAGAGTTTTCCCCCGATTCCCAATGACTTCAGTTTTACTAGGGCTCCTTGATGCCACACTTAGTCAAATGCTGCCTTGATGTCAAGGACAGTCACTCTCACCTCACTTCTGGAATTCAGCTCTTTTGTCCATGTTTGGACTTTGCAGGGTCGACTGGGCTGGGTGTGCCGTTGTCGTGTCTGAAGCCGGTGCCGCGTGGTCCATCCGGTTTTATTCTTGTTTCTTAGAGCAGTTTGTAACAACTGAGTGGGTTGCTAGGCCATTTCAGAGGGCAGTTAAGCGTCAACCACATTTTTGTGGGTCTGGAGTCACAAATAGGCCAGACCAGGTAAGGATTTGCTTCCCTAAAGAACATTAGTGAACCAGATGGGTTTTATAAACAACAATCCGATAGTTTCATGGTCACCATTACTGATTCCAGATTTATTTAATGAACTGAATTTAAATTCCCTAGCTGCCGTGGTGGGATTTGAACTCACGTCTCTGGATCATTAGTCCAGGCCTCTGGAATCACTAGTCCAGTAACATAACCACCACGCTACTGTTCCCTATGCTGCTATGTCCTGGCTGGTGTCGAGCTTCTTGAGTGTTGTTGGAGCTGCACACATCCGATAAGTGGAGAGTATTCCATCACACTCCTGACTTGTGCCCTGTAGATGGTGGAAAGACTTTGGGGGTCAGAAGGTGAGACACTCACTGCAGAATACCCAGCCTCTGACCTGCTCTGGTAGCCACAGTATTTATGCAGCTGGTCCAGTTAAGTTTCTGGTCAATGGTGACCCCCAGGATGTTGATGGTGGATCATGATGATGGTAATGCCGTTGAATGTCATGGTGCGGTGGTTAGACTCTCTCTTGTTGGAGATGGTCATTACCTGGCACTTGCGTTGTGCGAATTTTACTGTCCTAATGTCTCCTTCCTTGGCTTGGTGTCAATATTTGTCTGGATTTGCGCCTCTGTAGTGCTTTATTAATGCAAGTTGTTGTTGATACTATTTGGAAGGATGAGTTAGATGAGCTGAGCGACCTCCAGCATCTGCATGTATTTTTTTTAGCAGTGTGATTGCGCCCTCCACTGTGTATAAACAGGGCAAAGTATCGCATGTTGCCATGACGACACCAGACTTTAAAGGCAAAGCAAACAGCACAAGATAAAGAATGGAGTAGGCAATGAACAAAATCTAGATATAGTTTGTGACAAGATCGAGGTTGCGACCTTGATCTGCCACCCCCAGCACCAGCGCGATGGCTCGATTTACTCCACTGTTTAAAGTCCCGTCAACCAAAAAAAGCTCTTTGTGCTTTGCGTGATAGTGCCAGAGGCTGCGAGTGGAGCAGCTGATAAAGAGGAGGCACCTCTCAGTTGACTCTTGCTGCCGGCTTGCGAGTATTCAGAAGAGAGCAGCGCAACGGCGCCCAAGGACAAAGCTGGGGTGGTTACAGCAGCCGGATGAGAAATTAAGTTTAAAGTTGTGGGGGGAAAAAAAAGAAAATGGGCTTGAGGCCGCTGCCTGTCAGAGGCGGTAAAAATAAATGCTGCTACTCAGATGATTTGTGAGGCAAGGTATTGCGCTGACAACCCTCCGTGTTAAGAGGGAAGTGCCTTTGTTCAGCAGAGAGGTCTCCCTACTTGGTGCCCATGGATGAATCATGTTGCAATGTTTGTGCTGCTGGGTTAGGCCTCATGATTCTAGGTTTTTTTCTCAGAATCCTGAGGGGGCAAGGGTAGGATTTTGCAAGAGGTGCACAAAGATTTCCCCATTTCAGTGTCACTAAACCTTTTTGTACGAGGCCCTTGCCTGGGGTTGGAGGGTTTATATCAACTGATGTTTTAATATGTAAATAGTGAGAGCTGCACATCCTGTTCCCACTCTTATCTAAACAGGAGTGAAGCAGGTTCATTCACCTGTCCTCACGCTGCACTGCCAACCATTCAGACACACAGTGCCGCATGAAGCCTTAACACTACTTGCTAGGCCTCAGTTTGGTACATGTGATTTAAGATGTCATGACGTCACACGCCGCGAGCTAGGTGCACAGTCACATATTGCCACACCCTGCACTGGTCACATTTAATTGCCACCAAGTGTGGTCAGAGAGTGAAGGAGTGATGTAGAGATGGACAAATGAGAGAAAGAGAAAAGCAAGGGAGGGGATGGGAGAGGAGAGTAAAAGAGAGAGCCCGCATAGAGCGAGAAAGGGTGAGAGACATGGAGAGGCACACACGCGTAAACGGAGAATGAGTGAGAGAGAGAAACGGAGGAAAAAGCCAGATCTTTGGCTAGCTGTGTTGGAGGGATGTCACAGAACAGTAATTCACAGTGCAAGTGCGGAGTTACATCAGGAATTTGGACACAACCCCAGTAAAATTAATTTATAGCATTCGTCTTGGTTCAGTTATAGCTCTGCTGCCTCTGAGTCAGAAGATTGTGGGTTCAAGTCCCACTCCAAAGACTTGACACTTCAGTGCAATACTGAGGGAGTGCTTCATTATCGAAGGTGCCGACTTTCAGATGAGATGTTAAACCGAGGCCCCGTCTGCCCTCTCAGGTGGATGTAAAAGATCCCACGGGCACTATTTTGAAGAAGAGCAGGAGAGTTCTCCCAGGTGTCCTGGCCAAATTTATCCCTCAACCAGTATCACTAGAAAAAAAAGCAGATTATCTGGTCTTTTATCTCATTGCTATTTGTGGGAGCTTGTTGTGCACAAATTGGCTGCTGTGTTTGCTTGCAAAATCAGTGACTACACTTTGAAAGTAATTCGTTGACTGTGAAGCTCTTTAGGACATCCTGAAGATATGAAAGCAGCTATATAAATGCAGATTCTTTCTTCAATTTTCAGCAAGGGAATGCAATTTGAAGGTAGGACGATCTCAGGATCTATAGCACCAACTATGCGTTAGATTTTATGGTTACAGCACTCTGACTTCGACCCCCCCGCAACCCCCGGATCTTTCTGGGTTGGTCCTCGTATCATATGCACAGGAAGCTCCTGGCCTGCATTGGGCCTCACATTGGAAGCTCACCAAAGAAGGGGTGCGGGGAAAGAGAGAATTTGGGGCGTTAGCAGCTCTTAAAGGACTGCAGCCAGGGTTTAAATGGATGAAACCACCGACAGTTAAGTGCAGATTGGACGTCCTTCTCAATGTATGTGTTCCTTCAATTTACACTGTCTCAAAGCTACTTCTCTGCTTGTAGGTCAAGATGACATCTACTACAGTAGAACTGGAGTAGGAGCCGGAAATTACAAGCCCTTGACTCCCTTTGAGAAGGCCACCATTGATAATCATTTCTCAGAAGAGCATCGAGGGAGTAGGACACGGCTCAGCTGGAGGCCTATACCAAACTCAAGGCTGGTACCATCCTCCTCTAGTTTAGTCTTTTCTCCTTCTCGCTCACCTACTCACTCACCTCACTCACTCACCTCACTCACACTCACTCACCTCACTCACACTCACTCACTCACTCACCTCACTCACTCACTCACCTCACTCACTCACTCACCTCACCCACTCACCTCACTCACACACTCACTCACTCACCTCATTCACTCACTCACCTCACTCACTCACCTCACTCACTCACCTCACTCACACACTCACTCACTCACCTCACTCACTCACTCACTCACACTCAC
>CM059451.1:2437073-2448885 GCA_030390025.1 Squalus acanthias | reverse complement strand
TCACTCACCCACTCACCCACTCAATCACCTCACTCACTCACTCACCTCACTCACCTCACTCACCCACTCACTCACCCACTCACCCACTCACTCACCTCACTCACTCACCTCACTCACCTCACTCACCCACTCACTCACCTCACTCACCTCACTCACCCACTCACTCACCTCACTCACCTCACTCACCCACTCACTCACCCACTCACTCACCTCACTCACCCATTCACTCACGCACTCACTCACTCACCTCACTCACTCACCCACTCACCTCACTCACTCACCTCACTCACTCACCTCACTCACCCACTCACTCACCCACTCACTCACTCACCTCACTCACTCACTCACCCACTCACTCACCTCACTCACCCACTCACCCACTCACCCACTCACTCACCTCACTCATTCACCCACTCACCCACTCACCTCACTCACCTCACTCACCCACTCACTCACCTCACTCACTCACTCACCCACTCACCTCACTTACTCACCCACCCACTCACTCACCTCACTCACTCACCCACCCACTCACTCACCTCACTCACTCACCTCACTCACTCACTCACTCACCCACTCACTCACCCACCTCACTCACTCACCCACTCACTCACTCACCTCACTCACTCACCCACTCACCCACTCACCCACTCACTCACCCCACTCACCCACTCACTCACCCACTCACTCACCTCACTCACCTCACTCACCCATTCACTCACGCACTCACTCACTCACCTCACTCACTCACCTCACTCACTCACTCACTCACTCACTCACTCACTCACCCACTCACTCACTCACTCACCCACTCAATCACTCACTCACTCACTCACCTCACTCACTCACCACTCACTCACTCACCTCACTCACTCACTCACTCACTCACTCACCTCACCCACTCACTCACTCACTCACTCGTCACTCGCATACAGACATACGCAGAGTCACACAAACACCACACACAATGGCCCAAAAATTAGTGAGTGAGCCTTCGTGCGAGGGTAAGGCTTCCCCGCGATCTCTCACTGCGCGCTGGCTTTTTTATTCCCAGCTCGCACGAACTTGATGTTCTGGACAGCAGCTGTGCAGGGCTTTCGTATCCCACAGGCGCAGTTAATTCGTGCGAGCTGTGGGATCACGTGACTCAGTTAGAGCCAATGGCAGCACACCATCTTTCATTCATAGCTTTCACAGCACGGCTGTGAAAGCTATGAATAATATACCCCCCCAAAAGAACAGCTAAACCTCAATTAAATTTAAAAAAACCCATCACATTAATAAAATAAGTATAGTTAAATAAATTAACCACTTTAAACAAAAAATTAAATTTTTGAAAAAATTTAAAATCTTTTAAAAAGTTATAAAAATAAACTTACCTTTCTTTAAAGTCTCTAAAAAAGATATACCTGTTGAAAAAAATTCAAAATAATACTTAATTAACTACTGACCTTGTTAAAAGAGGGTCTTACGCCTCCTTTCTCTATGTGTAAAATCTTCCATGCTTACCTGCGCGTTCAAAGCACTAAGTGCACTGCGTGCGCGCAGCCTGTAGTGCGCACGCGGTTCACCTAGGAACCGCCCCCTTTTGAAATCACCAAGTGCCGGTTTTCAGCGCATGCGCAGTGCATGCAGAAAACCGGCAATTGGAGACAGAATACGCGAGAGTACACAGTGCGTACTCTCGCATAGCGGCACTAATGTTTGGGCCAATATCTCGCAATCAGGCTCGCTTGGAGACAGAATTATACGTCTGTTGCTTTCTTGCTCAGCGTATGCCTGGATGAGCAGCCTGTGCCAGCACAGCCAGTGGCCCAATGCAAGACAGCACCTCACAACGCCCTACATCTCTCTCACGAGCACCAGCACAGCTACTCGCATCCCAGAGGTTAGTTAGCGAGCTTGAGGAGTTGCACTGTCTGAGTCACAGTGTACAGGTGTGGGCAGGAGCCTGTGGTGGTGCTGGAGGGGTAGCAGGAACCTGCTGCCTAGATGGCTACATCGCTGCTGTTAGGTTTTTTTTTAGTTTTGGGTTTCTTTGCTCTTGATACTCTTGACTTCCATGTTTCGAACTACTCTCATAAAAGAGCCCTTGCTCCCTATGTCCCTGAGAGAGGGCGTTCACTCGCCCAGATGTCCAGCTAGTTTCATAATGTGCCAGTGGAATGTGTAAGGTGGTGGATGGGGTGCAAATCAAGCGAGCTGCTTTGTCCTGGATGGTGTCGAGCTTCTTGAGTGTTGTTGGAGCTGCACTCATCCAGGCAAGAGGAGAGTATTCCATCACACTCCTTACCTGTGCCTTGTCGATGGTGGAAAGGGGTTGGGGAGTCAGGAAGTGAAACACTTGCCACAGAATACCTAGTCTCTGACCTGCTCCTGTAGCCACAGTATTTATGTGGCTGGTCCAGTTAAGTTCCTGGTCAATGGTGACCCCCAGGATGTTGATGTTGGGGGATTCAGCGATGATAATGTCGTTGAATGTCATGGGGAGGTGGTTAGACTCTCGCTTGTTGGAGATAGTCATTCCTGGCACTTGTGTGGTGCGAATGTTACCTGCCACTTATCAGCCCAAGCCTGAATGTTGTCCAGGGCTTGCTGCATACGGGCATGGACTGCTTCATTATCTGAGGAATTGCGAATGGCGCTGAACACTGTGCAATCATCAGCGAACATCCCCACTTCTGACCCTATGATGGAGGGAAGGTCATTGATGACGCAGCTGAAGATGGTTGGGCCTAGGACACTGCCCTGAGGAACTCCTGCAGCAATGTCCTGGGGCTGAGATGATTGACCTCCAACAACCACAACAACAACATCTTGTATTTATATAGCGCCTTTAACATAGTAAAACGCCCCAAGGCGCTTCACAGGAGTATTAAAAGGCAAAAAGAAAATTTGACACCGAGCCACATAAGGAGAAATTAGGGCAGGTGACCAAAAGCTTGGTCAAAGAGGTAGGTTTTAAGGGGCATCTTAAGGAGGAAAGAGAGGTAGCGAGGCGGAGAGGTTTAGGCAGGGAATCTCAGAGCTTAGGGCCCAGGCAACAGAAGGCACGGCCACCAAAGGTTGAGCGATTATAATCAGGGATGCTCAAGAGGGCAGAATTAGAGGAGCGCAGATATCTCGGGGGGTTGTGGGGCTGGAGGAGATTACAGAGATAGGGAGGGGCGAGGCCATGGAGGGATTTGAAAACAAGGATGAGAATTTTGAAATCGAGTCGTTGCTTAACCGGGAGCCAATGTAGGTCAGCGAGCACAGGGGTGATGGGTGAACGGACTTGGTGCGAGTTAGGACACAGGCAGCAGAGTTTTGGATCACCTCAATTTTGCGTATGGTAGAATGTGGGAGGCCAGCCATCTTCCTTTGTGCTAGGTATGACTCCATCCAGTGGAGAGTTTTCCCCACTGACCTCAGTGCCCCTCGAACCGGGAGGAGAAAATCATACAGGGTTCCATATATGGGTGCCAGACTCGGGCTTGGCCCGTGATGCTCTCCGCTTTGTATAACCACACCCGCTGCGTAAGTTCATCATTGAGGAATGGTCACTTGGAAATGATACCAAATGGGGAGGAGCAGTGGAATCGAAGGAGGGAGCTCAGAAATTACAGAATCAGCAAAACAAAGTATGAGTGAGCCAAATAGTGGCAGACGAAATTTAAACATATACGAATGTAAAATATTGCACCTAGGAAGGAACAATGAGCTACACGTGTACTCTTTGAATGGTGGTGAAATAGCTACAGGTGAAGCTGACAGAGATCTAAGAATGTCCAACCAATGAAGAGTAACAATCAGCAAGGACAATAGCATGTTGACCTCCATAAAAAGAGTAGAGTACAAGTCAGAGGAGGTCATGATCAAACTGTACAGTCTGCTGGTCAGACAGCACCTTGAGTACTGGGTCCAGTTCTGGTAACTAAGATATGGGAATATTCAAGTGCTTGGAGGCAGTGCAGAAAAGAGACATGAGGCTGATCCGTAACATTAGAGGGGTTGAGTTATGAGAAAAGACCTTGGCTTTTGGAAAGGAGGCGACTAAGAGGGGATCTTATAGAAGTATATAAGATAGTAAATGGTATGGAAAAGATACATCTGGAATGTTACTTTAAATTGAATTTTAAGAGTAGGATAAAGGAATGAAACCGGTAAAAGATACTTTTAGGGCTGATAGCAGCAGGTTCTTCTTCATGCAGAGAGTGATCACACTTGGACTGAACCTCCTGATAGAGTAGTGGAGGCAAAAGCCCTGGAATTGTTTAAGAGACAGTTGAATACTGCAATAGTGGGAGCATAGCGTGCTTCTGGATGGATGAGTTATAATGAGCCAAATGGCCTTCCTCATTAGGGTTACCAACGTTGGTTGGACGTATTCCTGGATATTTCATCACATGACCTCAGGCCTCCAACCGGCCCACCCCCGCCACGCTTCCACCATCGATCGCCTAAAATGTCCATCCTCGCGGTTTACCGCCTTCCCCCACCAATTGGAAGACAAGCAGACTCTTCCTTAACCGATTGGATGATTCTTGTCTGTCAGTCAAACTGTCTTTTCCAATCTCCAATCTTTTTATAACTAATAAATGAAAGTGTTCAAAGAAGATGAAAAAACCCTCTTTTTTAATGCCTCTATGGTTTTTCTCCCAGGGTCTTTACTTCCTGGAGATTCCAGGACAATCCTGCAGGGCTGGCAACCCTATTCCTCGTCCATCAATATCTGTAATCTGAGGCACTAGAGGGCTACTGCCGCCGTCTGTGGAACTGTACCTCAGTCGGAGTCGGTTCCTGTTTTACATTATGGGTGTGGCTCCATTGTCATTATCCTGCTATAATGCGACTTCTTTCACAGTTGTGAGGTATACAATACAACTAGATATCGCTATTATCAGTTGTAATCTTGAAAAATGGCCAAACCAGCAACACTATTTAGCTAAGGTGCAATTAAACATTGTGAAACCCCTCCTCGTCTCTGCAAAATTAAAACAAAAAATTCATAAAATATCTTCACAAACACTTTCAAACCCACTACCCAACAATACAGCACACCCCCTCCCCACCGAACAAAGACTTCAGACTAAAATAACAACAGAAAACGCTGGAAAAACTCAGCAGGCCAGGCAGCATCCGTGGAGAGAGAAACAGAGTTAACATTTCAGGTTGAAGATTTTCGTCAGAACTGGAAAAAAGCAGGAAATGAAATAGATTTAAAGCAAGTATAAAGCTGGGAAAAGGGGGAGGGGATGAAAGACTTCAGACTAGTGTTCCCATTAACAAACACAGAAGTGGGAGCAGTCAAAATCCAGACCCAGGCTGAAGACCTTTCTTTCCTCCTCCCAGCACAAGTGACATGCTCAACTGTCATTAGTGACAGAATCTTTGCTACAACGATATAAACGCACGTGGCTCAATGTCTGCCATCATTTAATTAGTTTTCATTATTTAAATTTGCATTATAAACCCCATTAAATTATTTACCAATTCTATAGTTAGAATGCAGTCTGAGCCCGAGTGTGATAAAGAACAATGAAGCAACCCGTGGACCAGATGGGAAATAATGGTCTTCATCGCTTGTGGGTCACAGGCAAATTGTTTGTCTATAAATGTAATGCCACATTGTGACCCATGCGGGTAGAAGGGCTGCCACCTTGTGCCCAGCCTGAAACAGGGCAGAGGCAGAGCAATTCAACAGAGAATCTATTTACCTGACAGTTTCTCATTCCATGATCGGCACCGACCACAGCCCCCCTCGCTGATCACCGACTGTAACCCCCTCCCCGATCACCGACTGTAACCCCCCTCCCCTGATCACTGACTGTAACCCCCCTCCCCGATCACTGACTGTAACCCCCTCCCCGATCACTGACTGTAACTCCCCTCGCTGATCACCGACTGTAACCCCCTCCCCTGATCACCGACTGTAACCCCCTTCCCCCGATCACCGACTGTAACCCCCCTCCCCTGATCACCAACTGTAACCCCCTCCCCGATCACCGACTGTAACCCCCGATCACCGACTGTAACCCCCTCCCCGATCACCGACTGTAACCCCCTCCCCGATCACCGACTGTAACCCCCTCCCCGATCACCGACTGTAACCACCCTCCCCGATCACCGACTGTAACCCCCTCCCCGATCACCGACTGTAACCCCCTCCCCGATCACCGACTGTAACCCCCTCCCGATCACCGACTGTAACCCCCCTCCCCGATCACCGACTGTAACCCCCTCCCGATCACCGACTGTAACCCCCTCCCCGATCACTGACTGTAACCCCTCCCCGATCACCGACTGTAACCACTCCCATCACCGACTGTAACCCCCTCCCCGATCACCGACTGTAACCCCTCCCCGATCACCGACTGTAACCCCTCCCCGATCACCGACTGTAACCCCCTCCCCGATCACCGACTGTAACCCCCTCCCCGATCACCGACTGTAACCCACTCCCCGATCACCGACTGTAACCCCTCCCCGATCTCCGACTGTAACCCCCTCCCCGGTCAACGACTGTAACACTGATCACCGACTGTAACCCCCCTCCCCGATCTCCTACTGTAACCCCCCCTCCCCAATCACCGACTGGAACCCCCTCCCCGATCACCGACTGTAACCCCCTCCCCGAGCTCCGACTGTAACCCCCTCCCCGATCTCCTACTGTAACCCCCCCTCCCCAATCACCGACTGGAACCCCCTCCCCGATCACCTACTGTAACCCACTCCCCGATCACCGACTGTAACCCACTCCCCGATCACCGACTGTAACCCCCTCCCCGGTCAACGACTGTAACCCCCTCCCCGGTCAACGACTGTAACCCACTCCCCGATCACTGACTGTAACCCCCTCCCCGATCACCGACTGTAACCCACTCCCCGATCACTGACTGTAACCCCCTCCCCGATCACCGACTGTAACCCACTCCCCGATCAATGACTGTAACCCACTCCCCGATCACTGACTGTAACCCACTCCCCGATCACTGACTGTAACCCCCTCCCCGATCACCGATTGTAACCCACTCCCCGATCACTGACTGTAACCCCCTCCCCGATCACCGACTGTAACCCACTCCCCGATCAATGACTGTAACCCACTCCCCGATCACTGACTGTAACCCCCTCCCCGATCACCGCCTGTAACACCCTCCCTGATCTCCGACTGTAATCCCATCCCCGATCTCCAAATGTAGCCCCCCTCCCCGATTATCTACTGTAAACCCCATCCCCAATCACTGACTGTAACCCCCTCCCCGATCTCCGACTGTAACCCCCCTCCCCAATCACCGAATGTAACACCCTCCCCGATCTCCGACTGTAACCCTCTCCCCGATCACCGACTGTAACACCCTCCCCGATCTCCGAGTGTAACCCCCCTCCCCGATCACTGACTGTAACCCCCTCCCCGATCACCGACTGTAACCCCCCTCCCCGATCACCGACTGTAACCCCCCTCCCCGATCACCGACTGTAACCCCCTCCCCGATCTCCGAGTGGAACCCCCCTCCCCGATCACTGACTGTAACCCCCTCCCCGATCACCGACTGTAACCCCCTCCCCGATCACCGACTGTAACCCCCCTCCCCGATCACTGACTGTAACCCCCCTCCCCGATCACTGACTGTAACCCCCTCCCCGATCACCGACTGTAACCCCACTCCCCGATCACCGACTGTAACCCCCTCCCCAATCACCGACTGTAACCCCCTCCCCGATCACCGACTGTAACCCCCCTCCCCTGATCACTGACTGTAACCCCCCTCCCCGATTGCCGACTGTAACCCCCTCCCCGATCACTGACTGTAACCCCCTCCCCGATCACCGACTGTAACCCCCTCCCCGATCACTGACTGTAACCCCCTCCCCGATCACTGACTGTAACTCCCCACGCTGATCACCGACTGTAACCCCCCTCCCCTGATCACCGACTGTAACCCCCCTCCCCTGATCACCGACTGTAACCCCCCTCCCCTGATCACCGACTGTAACCCCCTCCCCGATCACCGACTGTAACCCCCTCCCCGATCTCCGACTGTAACCCCCTCCCCGATCACCGACTGTAACCCCCTCCCCGATCTCCGACTGTAACCCCCTCCCCGATCACCGACTGTAACACCCTCCCCGATCTCCGACTGTAACCCTCTCCCCGATCACCGACTGTAACACCCTCCCCGATCTCCGACTGTAACCCCCCTCCCCGATCACTGACTGTAACCCCCTCCCCGATCACCGACTGTAACCCCCCTCCCCGATCACCGACTGTAACCCCCTCCCCGATCACCGACTGTAACCCCCTCCCCGATCTCCGAGTGTAACCCCCTCCCCGATCACTGACTGTAACCCCCTCCCCGATCACCGACTGTAACCCCCTCCCCGATCACCGACTGTAACCCCCTCCCCGATCACCGACTGTAACCCCCCTCCCCGATCACTGACTGTAACCCCCTCCCCGATCACCGACTGTAACCCCCTCCCCGATCACCGACTGTAACCCCCTCCCCAATCACCGACTGTAACCCCTCCCCGATCACCGATTGTAACCCCCCTCCCCGATCACCGACTGTAACCCCTCCCCGATCACCGATTGTAACCCCCTCCCCGATCACCGACTGTAACCCCCTCCCCGATCACCGACTGTAACCCCTCCCCGATCACCGACTGTAACCCCCTCCCCGATCACGACTGTAACCCCCTCCCGATCACCGACTGTAACCCCCTCCCCGATCACCGACTGTAACCCCCTCCCCGATCACCGACTGTAACCCCCTCCCCGATCACCGACTGTAACCCCCTCCCCGATCACCGACTGTAACCCCTCCCCGATCACCGACTGTAACCCCCTCCCCGATCACCGACTGTAACCCCCTCCCCGATCACCGACTGTAACCCCCTCCCCGATCACCGACTGTAACCCCCTCCCTGATCACCGACTGTAACCCCCTCCCCGATCACCGACTGTAACCCCTCCCCGATCAACGACTGTAACCCTGATCACCGACTGTAACCCCCCTCCCCGATCACCGACTGTAAACACACTCCCCAATCACCGACTGTAACTCCCTCCCCGATCACCGACTGTAACCCCCTCCCCGATCATCGACTGTAACCCCGATCACCGACTGTAACCCCCTCCCCGATCACCGACTGTTTCACCCATCACCGACTGTAACCCCCTCCCCGATCACCGACTGTAACCCCCTCCCCGATCATCGACTGTAACCCCGATCACCGACTGTAACCCCCTCCCCTGATCACCGACTGTAACCCCCTCCCCTTATCACCGACTGTAAACCCCAACCCCGATCACCGAATGTTACCCCCCTCCCCGATCACCGACTGTAACCCGCTCCCCGATCACCGACTG
Source organism: Squalus acanthias (assembly GCA_030390025.1). Taxonomy (NCBI): domain Eukaryota; kingdom Metazoa; phylum Chordata; class Chondrichthyes; order Squaliformes; family Squalidae; genus Squalus; species Squalus acanthias. Next base: position 2,439,530 of record CM059451.1, on the reverse strand, counting down.
TAACCCCCTCCCCGATCACCGAATGTAACCCCCTCCCCGATCACCGACTGTAACCCCCACCCCGATCACCGACTGTACCCCTTCCCCGATCACTGACTGTAACCCCCTCCCCGGTCAACGACTGTAACCCCCTCCCCGGTCAACGACTGTAACCCCCTCCCCGGTCAACGACTGTAACACTGATCACCGACTGTAACCCCCCTCCCCGATCTCCGACTGTAACCCCCCTCCCCGATCACCGACTGTAACCCCCTCCCCGATCACCGACTGTAACCCCCTCCCCGATCTCCGACTGTAACCCCCTCCCCGATCTCCTACTGTAACCCCCCTCCCCGATCACCGACTGGAACCCCCTCCCCGATCACCGACTGTAACCCACTCCCCGATCACCGACTGTAACCCACTCCCCGATCACCGACTGTAACCCCCTCCCCGGTCAACGACTGTAACCCCCTCCCCGGTCAACGACTGTAACCCACTCCCCGATCACCGACTGTAACCCCCCTCCCCGATCACCGACTGTAACCCACTCCCCGATCACTGACTGTAACCCCCTCCCCGATCACCGACTGTAACCCACTCCCCGATCAATGACTGTAACCCACTCCCCGATCACTGACTGTAACCCCCTCCCCGATCACCGACTGTAACCCCCTCCCCGATCACCGACTGTAACCCCCTCCCCGATCACCGACTGTAACCCCCTCCCCGATCACCGACTGTAACCCACTCCCCGATCAATGACTGTAACCCACTCCCCGATCACTGACTGTAACCCCCTCCCCGATCACCGCCTGTAACACCCTCCCTGATCTCCGACTGTAATCCCCTCCCCGATCTCCAAATGTAGCCCCCCTCCCCGATTATCTACTGTAAACCCCATCCCCGATCACTGACTGTAACCCCCTCCCCGATCTCCGACTGTAACCCCCCTCCCCAATCACCGAATGTAACACCCTCCCCGATCTCCGACTGTAACCCTCTCCCCGATCACCGACTGTAACACCCTCCCCGATCTCCGAGTGTAACCCCCCTCCCCGATCACTGACTGTAACCCCCTCCCCGATCACCGACTGTAACCCCCCTCCCCGATCACCGACTGTAACCCCCTCCCCGATCACCGACTGTAACCCCTCCCCGATCTCCGAGTGGAACCCCCCTCCCCGATCACTGACTGTAACCCCCTCCCCGATCACCGACTGTAACCCCCTCCCCGATCACCGACTGTAACCCCCTCCCCGATCACCTGACTGTAACCCCCCTCCCCGATCACTGACTGTAACCCCCTCCCCGATCACCGACTGTAACCCCACTCCCCGATCACCGACTGTAACCCCCTCCCCGATCACCGACTGTAACCCCCTCCCCGATCACCGACTGTAACCCCCCTCCCCGATCACCGACTGTAACCCCCTCCCCGATTGCCGACTGTAACCCCCTCCCCGATCACTGACTGTAACCCCCTCCCGATCACCGACTGTAACCCCCTCCCCGATCACCGACTGTAACCCCCTCCCCGATCACCGACTGTAACTCCCCTCCCTGATCACCGACTGTAACCCCCTCCCCTGATCACCGACTGTAACCCCCCTCCCCGATCACCGACTGTAACCCCCTCCCCGATCACCGACTGTAACCCCCTCCCCGATCACCGACTGTAACCCCCCTCCCCGATTGCCGACTGTAACCCCCTCCCCGAACACCGACTGTAACCCCCTCCCCGATCACTGACTGTAACCCCCTCCCCGATCACTGACTGTAACTCCCCACGCTGATCACCGACTGTAACCCCCCTCCCCTGATCACCAACTGTAACCCCCTCCCCGATCAACGACTGTAACCCTGATCACCGACTGTAACCCCCCTCCCCGATCACCGACTGTAAACACACTCCCCAATCACCGACTGTAACTCCCCTCCCCGATCACCGACTGTAACCCCCTCCCCGATCATCGACTGTAACCCCCTCCCGATCACCGACTGTAACCCCCTCCCCGATCACCGACTGTTTCACCCATCACCGACTGTAACCCCCTCCCCGATCACCGACTGTAACCCCCTCCCCGATCATCGACTGTAACCCCCCCGATCACCGACTGTAACCCCCTCCCCTGATCACCGACTGTAACCCCCTCCCCTATCACCGACTGTAAACCCCTCCCCGATCACCGAATGTAACCCCCCTCCCCGATCACCGACTGTAACCCGCTCCCCGATCACCGACTGTAACCCCCTCCCCGATCACCGACTGTAACCCCCTCCCCGATCACCGACTGTAACCCCCACCCCGATCACCGACTGTAACCCCTCCCCGATCACCTGACTGTAACCCCCTCCCCGATCACCGACTGTAACCCCCGTCCCGATCACTGACTGTAACCCCTCCCCGATCACTGACTGTAACCCCCTCCCCGATCACCGAATGTAACCCCCTCCCCGATCACCGAATGTACCCCT
>CM059451.1:2362405-2436573 GCA_030390025.1 Squalus acanthias | reverse complement strand
CGAGTGCTCGTGTGTTTGTGTGGGAGTGTTCGTGTGTTTGTGTGCGAGTGCTCGTGTGTTTGTGTGGGAGTGTTCGTGTGTTTGTGTGGGAGTGCTCGTGTGTTTGTGTGCGAGTGCTCGTGTGTTTGTGTGGGAGTGTTCGTGTGTTTGTGTGAGAGTGCTCGTGTGTTTGTGTGCGAGTGCTCGCGTGTTTGTGTGCGAGTGCTCGTTTGTTTGTGTGGGACTGCTCGTGTGTCTGTGTGGGAGTGCTCGTGTGTCTGTGTGCGAGTGCTCGTGTGTCTGTGTGGGAGTGTTCGTGTATTTGTGTGCGAGTGCTCGTGTGTCTGTGTGTGAGTGCTCGTGTGTCTCTGCGAGTGTTCGTGTGTCTGTGTGGGAGTGCTCGTGTGTTTGTGTGCGAGTGTTCGTGTGTCTGTATGGGAGTGCTCGTGTGTTTGTGTGTGGGAGTGCTCGTGCGTTTTGTGTGTTTGTGTGGGACTGTTCGTGTGTTTGTGTGGGAGTGTTCGTGTGTTTGTGTGGGAGTGTTCGTGTGTCTGTGTGCGACTGCTCGTGTGTTTGTGTGTGAGTGCTCGTGTGTCTGTGTGGGAGTGCTCGTGTGTCTGTGTGGGAGTGCTCGTGTGTCTGTGTGCGAGTGCTCGTGTGTCTGTGTGCGAGTGCTCGTGTGTCTGTGTGCGAGTGCTCGTGTGTCTGTGTGCGAGTGTTCGTGTGTTTGTGTGCGAGTGCTCGTGTGTCTGTGTGGGAGTGCTCGTGTGTCTGTGTGGGAGTGCTCGTGTGTCTGTGTGCGAGTGCTCGTGTGTCTGTGTGGGAGTGTTCGTGTGTTTGTGTGCGAGTGCTCGTGTGTCTGTGTGCGGAGTGCTCGTGTGTCTGTGTGCGAGTGCTCGTGTGTCTGTGTGCGAGTGCTCGTGTGTTTGTGTGGGAGTGCTCGTGTGTCTGTGTGGGAGTGCTCGTGTGTCTGTGTGCGAGTGCTCGTGTGTTTGTGTGCGAGTGCTCGTGTGTCTGTGTGCGAGTGCTCGTGTGTCTGTGTGCGAGTGTTCGTGTGTCTGTGTGCGAGTGCTCGTGTGTCTGTGTGCGAGTGCTCGTGTGTCTGTGTGGGAGTGTTCGTGTGTCTGTGTGCGAGTGCTCGTGTGTCTGTGTGCGAGTGCTCGTGTGTCTGTGTGGGAGTGCTCGTGTGTTTGTGTGGGAGTGCTCGTGTGTCTGTGTGGGAGTGCTCGTGTGTCTGTGTGGAGTGCTCGTGTGTTTGTGTGGGAGTGCTCGTGTGTCTGTGTGGGAGTGTTCGTGTGTTTGTGTGCGAGTGCTCGTGTGTCTGTGTGGGAGTGCTCGTGTGTTTGTGTGGGAGTGCTCGTGTGTCTGTGTGCGAGTGCTTGTGTGTCTGTGTGCGAGTGTTCGTGTGTTTGTGTGCGAGTGCTCGTGTGTCTGTGTGGGAGTGCTCGTGTGTCTGTGTGGGAGTGCTTCGTGTGTTTGTGTGCGAGTGTTCGTGTGTCTGTGTGCGAGTGTTCGTGTGTCTGTGTGCGAGTGCTCGTGTGTTTGTGTGGGAGTGTTCGTGTGATCTGTGTGCGAGTGCTCGTGTGTCTGTGTGGGAGTGCTCGTGTGTTGTGTGCGAGTGCTCGTGTGTTTGTGTGGGAGTGCTCGTGTGTTTGTGTGGGAGTGCTCGTGTGTTTGTGTGGGAGTGCTCGTGTGTTTGTGTGGGAGTGCTCGTGTGTTTGTGTGCGAGTGTTCGTGTGTTTGTGTGGGAGTGCTCGTGTGTCTGTGTGCGAGTGCTCGTGTGTCTGTGTGCGAGTGTTCGTGTGTTTGTGTGCGAGTGCTCGTGTATCTGTGTACGAGTGCTCATGTGTCTGTGTGGGAGTGCTCGTGTGTCTGTGTGGGAGTGCTCGTGTGTTTGTGTGCGAGTGCTCGTGTGTCTGTGTGCGAGTGCTCGTGTGTCTGTGTGCGAGTGTTTGTGTGTCTGTGTGCGAGTGCTCGTGTGTCTGTGTACGAGTGCTCGTGTGTCTGTGTGGGAGTGTTCGTGTGTCTGTGTGCGAGTGCTCGTGTGTCTGTGTGCGAGTGCTCGTGTGTCTGTGTGCGAGTGCTCGTGTGTCTGTGTGCGAGTGTTTGTGTGTCTGTGTGCGCGTGCTCGTGTGTCTGTGTGCGAGTGCTCGTGTGTTTGTGTGGGAGTGTTCGTGTGTCTGTGTGGGAGTGTTCGTGTGTTTGTGTGCGAGTGTTCGTGTGTCTGTGTGGGAGTGCTCGTGTGTTTGTGTGGGAGTGCTCGTGTGTTTGTGTGGCGAGTGCTCGTGTGTTGTGTGCGAGTGCTCGTGTGTCTCTGTGTGCGAGTGCTCGTGTGTCTGTGTGGGAGTGTCGTGTGTTTGTGTGGGAGTGCTCGTGTGTCTGTGTGCGAGTGTTCGTGTGTTTGTGTGCGAGTGTTCGTGTGTCTGTGTGGGAGTGCTCGTGTGTCTGTGTGGGAGTGCTCGTGTGTCTGTGTGGGAGTGTTCGTGTGTCTGTTTGCGAGTGCTCGTGTGTTTGTGTGCGAGTGCTCGTGTGTCTGTGTGCGGAGTGCGTGTGTCTGTGTGGAGTGTCGTGTGTCTGGTGGAGTGTTCGTGTGTCTTTGTGCGAGTGCTCAGTGTGTCTGTGTGGGAGTGCTCGTGTGTCTGTGTGGGAGTGTTCGTGTGTTTGTGTGCGAGTGCTCGTGTGTCTGTGTGCGAGTGCTCGTGTGTCTGTGTGGGAGTGTTCGTGTGTCTGTGTGCGAGTGCTCGTGTGTCTGTGTGCGAGTGCTCGTGTGTCTGTGTGCGAGTGCTCGTGTGTCTGTGTGCGAGTGTTCGTGTGTCTGTGTGCGAGTGCTCGTGTGTCTGTGTGCGAGTGCTCGTGTGTTTGTGTGGGAGTGCTCGTGTGTCTGTGTGGGAGTGCTCGTGTGTTTGTGTGCGAGTGTTCGTGTGTCTGTGTGCGAGTGCTCGTGTGTTTGTGTGGGAGTGTTCGTGTGTCTGTGTGCGAGTGCTCGTGTGTTTGTGTGGGAGTGTTCGTGTGTTTGTGTGCGAGTGCTCGTGTGTTTGTGTGGGAGTGTTCGTGTGTTTGTGTGGAGTGCTCGTGTGTTTGTGTGCGAGTGCTCGTGTGTTTGTGTGGGAGTGTTCGTGTGTTTGTGTGGGAGTGCTCGTGTGTTTGTGTGCGAGTGCTCGTGTGTTTGTGTGCGAGTGCTCGTGTGTTTGTGTGGGAGTGCTCGTGTGTCTGTGTGGAGTGCTCGTGTGTCTGTGTGCGAGTGCTCGTGTGTCTGTGTGGGAGTGTTCGTGTGTCTTGTGTGCGAGTGCTCGTGTGTCTGTGTGGGAGTGCTCGTGTGTCTGTGTGCGAGTGCTCGTGTGTCTGTGTGGGAGTGCTCGTGTGTTTGTGTGCGAGTGCTCGTGTGTCTGTGTGGGAGTGCTCGTGTGTTTGTGTGGGAGTGCTCGTGTGTCTGTGTGGAGTGTTGGTGTTGTGTGGGAGTGTTCGTGTGTTTGTGTGCGAGTGTTCGTGTGTTTGTGTGGGAGTGTTCGTGTGTCTGTGTGCGAGTGTTCGTGTGTTTGTGTGGGAGTGCTCGTGTGTTTGTGTGCGAGTGCTCGTGTGTCTGTGTGGGAGTGCTTCGTGTGTCTGTGTGCGAGTGTCAGTGTGTCTGTGTGCGAGTGCTCGTGTGTCTGTGTGCGAGTGCTCGTGTGTCTGTGTGCGAGTGTTCGTGTGTTTGTGTGCGAGTGCTCGTGTGTCTGTGTGGGAGTGCTCGTGTGTCTGTGTGGAGTGCTCGTGTGTCTGTGTGCGAGTGCTCGTGTGTCTGTGTGGGAGTGTTCGTGTGTTTGTGTGCGAGTGCTCGTGTGTCTGTGTGCGAGTGCTCGTGTGTTTGTGTGCGAGTGCTCGTGTGTCTGTGTGCGAGTGCTCGTGTGTTGTGTGTTGGAGTGCTCGTGTGTCTGTTGTGGGAGTGTTCGTGTGTTTGTGTGCGAGTGCTCGTGTGTTTGTGTGCGAGTGCTCGTGTGTCTGTGTGCGAGTGCGTGTTGTCTGTGTGCGAGTGTTCGTGTGTCTGTGTGCGAGTGCTCGTGTTTCTGTGCGAGTGCTCGTGTGTCGTGTGGGAGTGTCGTGTGTTTGTGTGCGAGTGTTTGTGTGTGTTGTGTTCGAGTGCTCGTGTGTCTGTGTGCGAGTGCTCGTGTGTTGTGTCGGAGTGTTCGTGTGTCTGTGTGAGTGTTCTGTGTTTGTGTGCGAGTGTTCGTGTGTCTGTGTGCGAGTGCTCGTGTGTTTGTGTGGGAGTGCTCGTGTGTTTGTGTGGGAGTGTTCGTGTGTCTGTGTGGAGTGTTCGTGTGTTTGTGTGGGAGTGCTCGTGTGTTTGTGTGCGAGTGCTCGTGTGTTTGTGTGGGAGTGTTTGTGTGTTTGTGTGGGAGTGCTCGTGTGTTTGTGTGGGAGTGTTCGTGTGTTTGTGTGGAGTGCTCGTGTGTTTGTGTGCGAGTGCTCGTGTGTTTGTGTGCGAGTGCTCGTGTGTTTGTGTGGGAGTGCTCGTGTGTCTGTGTGGGAGTGCTCGTGTGTCTGTGTGGGAGTGTTCGTGTGTTTGTGTGCGAGTGCTCGTGTGTCTGTGTGTGAGTGCTCGTGTGTCTGTGTGCGAGTGTTCGTGTGTCTGTGTGGGAGTGCTCGTGTGTTTGTGTGCGAGTGTTCGTGTGTTTGTGTGGGAGTGTTCGTGTGTCTGTGTGGGAGTGTTCGTGTGTTTGTGTGCGAGTGTTCGTGTGTTTGTGTGCGAGTGTTCGTGTGTTTGTGTGGGAGTGTTCGTGTGTCTGTGTGCGAGTGCTCGTGTGTTTGTGTGGGAGTGCTCGTGTGTTTGTGTGGGAGTGCTCGTGTGTTTGTGTGGGAGTGTTCGTGTGTCTGTGTGCGAGTGCTCGTGTGTTTGTGTGGGAGTGCTCGTGTGTTTGTGTGGGAGTGCTCGTGTGTCTGTGTGGGAGTGTTCGTGTGTCTGTGTGCGAGTGCTCGTGTGTCTGTGTGGGAGTGTTCGTGTGTCTGTGTGGGAGTGTTCGTGTGTTTGTGTGCGAGTGCTCGTGTGTCTGTGTGCGAGTGCTCGTGTGTCTGTGTGGGAGTGCTCGTGTGTTTGTGTGGGAGTGCTCGTGTGTCTGTGTGGGAGTGCTCGTGTGTCTGTGTGCGAGTGCTCGTGTGTTTGTGTGGGAGTGCTCGTGTGTTTGTGTGGGAGTGCTCGTGTGTCTGTGTGGGAGTGTTCGTGTGTTTGTGTGCGAGTGCTCGTGTGTCTGTGTGGGAGTGCTCGTGTGTTTGTGTGGGAGTGCTCGTGTGTCTGTGTGGGAGTGTTCGTGTGTCTGTGTGCGAGTGTTCGTGTGTTTGTGTGCGAGTGCTCGTGTGTCTGTGTGGGAGTGCTCGTGTGTTTGTGTGCGAGTGTTCGTGTGTCTGTGTGGGAGTGTTCGTGTGTCTGTGTGGGAGTGCTTGTGTGTTTGTGTGCGAGTGTTCGTGTGTCTGTGTGGGAGTGCTCGTGTGTCTGTGTGGGAGTGTTCGTGTGTCTGTGTGCGAGTGCTCGTGTGTTTGTGTGGGAGTGTTCGTGTGTCTTGTGTGCGAGTGCTCGTGTGTCTGTGTGCGAGTGCTCGTGTGTTTGTGTGCGAGTGCTCGTGTGTTTGTGTGGGAGTGCTCGTGTGTTTGTGTGGGAGTGCTCGTGTGTTTGTGTGGGAGTGCTCGTGTGTTTGTGTGGGAGTGTTCGTGTGTTTGTGTGCGAGTGCTCGTGTGTTTGTGTGGGAGTGCTCGTGTGTTTGTGTGGGAGTGCTCGTGTGTCTGTGTGCGAGTGCTCGTGTGTCTGTGTGGGAGTGCTCGTGTGTTTGTGTGGGAGTGCTCGTGTGTTTGTGTGCGAGTGCTCGTGTGTTTGTGTGGGAGTGTTCGTGTGTTTGTGTGCGAGTGCTCGTGTGTTTGTGTGGGAGTGCTCGTGTGTTTGTGTGCGAGTGTTCGTGTGTTTGTGTGGGAGTGTTCGTGTGTTTGTGTGGGAGTGTTCGTGTGTTTGTGTGGAGTGTTCGTGTGTTTGTGTGCGAGTGCTCGTGTGTTTGTGTGCGAGTGCTCGTGTGTTTGTGTGGGAGTGTTCGTGTGTCTGTGTGGGAGTGTTCGTGTGTCTGTGTGCGAGTGCTCGTGTGTTTGTGTGGGAGTGTTCGTGTGTTTGTGTGCGAGTGTTCGTGTGTTTGTGTGGAGTGCTCGTGTGTCTGTGTGCGAGTGCTCGTGTGTTTGTGTGGAGTGCTCGTGTGTTTGTGTGGAGTGCTTCGTGTGTCTGTGTGGAGTGCTCGTGTGTTTGTGGTGAGTGTTCGTGTGTTGTGTGGGAGTGCTCGTGTGTTTGTGTGGGAGTGCTCGTGTGTTTGTGTGGGAGTGCTCGTGTGTTTGTGTTGGGAGTGCTCGTGTGTTTGTGTGCGAGTGTTCGTGTGTTTGTGTGGGAGTGCTCGTGTGTTTGTGTGGGAGTGTTCGTGTGTCTGTGGGGAGTGTCGTGTGTTCTGTGTGGGAGTGCTCGTGTGTTTGTGTGCGAGTGCTCGTGTGTTTGTGTGCGAGTGTTCGTGTGTTCTGTGTGCGAGTGCTCGTGTGTTTGTGTGGGAGTGCTCGTGTGTTTGTGTGCGAGTGCTCGTGTGTTTGTGTGGGAGTGTTCGTGGTGTTTGTGTGCGAGTGCTCGTGTGTTGTGTGGGAGTGTTCGTGTGTTTGTGTGCGAGTGCTCGTGTGTTCTGTGTGGAGTGCTCGTGTGTCTGTGTGCGAGTGCTCGTGTGTCTGTGTGCGAGTGCTTCGTGTGTCTGTGTGCGAGTGTTCGTGTGTCTGTGTGCGAGTGCTCGTGTGTCTGTGTGCGAGTGTTCGTGTGTCTGTGTGCGAGTGTTCGTGTGTTTGTGTGCGAGTGCTCGTGTGTCTGTGTGGGAGTGCTCGTGTGTCTGTGTGCGAGTGTTCGTGTGTCTGTGTGCGAGTGCTCGTGTGTCTGTGTGCGAGTGCTCGTGTGTCTGTGTGGGAGTGTTCGTGTGTCTGTGTGCGAGTGTTCGTGTGTCTGTGTGCGAGTGCTCGTGTGTCTGTGTGGGAGTGTTCGTGTGTCTGTGTGCGAGTGTTCGTGTGTTTGTGTGCGAGTGCTCGTGTGTCTGTGTGCGAGTGCTCGTGTGTCTGTGTGCGAGTGCTCGTGTGTCTGTGTGGGAGTGCTCGTGTGTCTGTGTGCGAGTGTTCGTGTGTTTGTGTGCGAGTGCTCGTGTGTCTGTGTGCGAGTGCTCGTGTGTCTGTGTGGGAGTGCTCGTGTGTCTGTGTGGGAGTGCTCGTGTGTTTGTGTGGGAGTGTTCGTGTGTCTGTGTGCGAGTGCTCGTGTGTTTGTGTGCGAGTGCTCGTGTGTCTGTGTGCGAGTGCTCGTTTGTCTGTGTGCGAGTGTTGTGTGTCTGTGTGCGAGTGCTCGTGTGTCTGTGTACGAGTGCTCGTGTGTCTGTGTGGGAGTGTTCGTGTGTCTGTGTGCGAGTGCTCGTGTGTCTGTGTGCGAGTGCTCGTGTGTCTGTGTGCGAGTGCTCGTGTGTCTGTGTGGGAGTGTTCGTGTGTCTGTGTGCGAGTGCTCGTGTGTCTGTGTGCGAGTGCTCGTGTGTTTGTGTGGAGTGCTCGTGTGTTTGTGTGGGAGTGCTCGTGTGTTTGTGTGCGAGTGCTCGTGTGTCTGTGTGCGAGTGCTCGTGTGTTGTGTGGGAGTGTTCGTGCTCGTGTGTTTGTGTGGGAGTGTTCGTGTGTTTGTGTCGGAGTGCTCGTGTGTTTGTGTGGGAGTGTTCGTGTGTTTGTGTGGGAGTGCTCGTGTGTTTGTGTGCGAGTGCTTGTGTGTTTGTGTGGGAGTGTTCGTGTGTTTGTGTGGGAGTGCTCGTGTGTTTGTGTGCGAGTGCTCGTGTGTTTGTGTGCGAGTGCTCGTGTGTTTGTGTGGAGTGCTCGTGTGTCTGTGTGGAGTGCTCGTGTGTCTGTGTGCGAGTGCTCGTGTGTTTGTGTGGGAGTGTTCGTGTGTTTGTGTGGGAGTGTTCGTGTGTCTGTGTGCGAGTGCTCGTGTGTTTGTGTGGAGTGTTCGTGTGTTTGTGTGCGAGTGTTCGTGTGTTTGTGTGCGAGTGTTCGTGTGTTTGTGTGGGAGTGTTCGTGTGTCTGTGTGTTCGTGTTTTGTGTTCGAGTGTCGTGTGTGTTTTGTGTGCGTGTGTGTGTGTGTCGTGTGTGTGTTGTGTGTGTTTGAGTGTTCGTGTGTTTGTGTGGGAGTTTTCGTGTGTCTGTGTGGGAGTGTTCGTGTGTTTGTGTGGGAGTGTTCGTGTGTTTGTGTGGGAGTGTTCGTGTGTTTGTGTGGGAGTGCTCGTGTGTTTGTGTGGGAGTGCTCGTGTGTTTGTGTGCGAGTGTTCGTGTGTTTGTGTGGGAGTGCTCGTGTGTTTGTGTGGGAGTGTTCGTGTGTTTGTGTGGGAGTGTTCGTGTGTTTGTGTGGGAGTGTTCGTGTGTCTGTGTGCGAGTGCTCGTGTGTCTGTGTGGGAGTGCTCGTGTGTTTGTGTGCGAGTGCTCGTGTGTCTGTGTGCGAGTGCTCGTGTGTCTGTGTGCGAGTGCTCGTGTGTCTGTGTGCGAGTGCTCGTGTGTCTGTGTGCGAGTGTTCGTGTGTCTGTGTGCGAGTGTTCGTGTGTTTGTGTGCGAGTGCTCGTGTGTCTGTGTGGGAGTGCTCGTGTGTCTGTGTGCGAGTGTTCGTGTGTTTGTGTGCGAGTGCTCGTGTGTTTGTGTGCGAGTGCTCGTGTGTTTGTGTGGGAGTGTTCGTGCGCTCGTGTGTTTGTGTGGGAGTGTTCGTGTGTTTGTGTGCGAGTGCTCGTGTGTTTGTGTGGGAGTGTTCGTGTGTTTGTGTGGGAGTGTTCGTGTGTTTGTGTGGGAGTGTTCGTGTGTCTGTGTGCGAGTGCTCGTGTGTCTGTGTGGGAGTGCTCGTGTGTTTGTGTGCGAGTGCTCGTGTGTCTGTGTGCGAGTGCTCGTGTGTCTGTGTGGGAGTGTTCGTGTGTCTGTGTGGGAGTGTTCGTGTGTTTGTGTGCGAGTGTTCGTGTGTCTGTGTGCGAGTGCTCGTGTGTTTGTGTGGGAGTGTTCGTGTGTTTGTGTGGGAGTGTTCGTGTGTTTGTGTGCGAGTGCTCGTGTGTTTGTGTGGGAGTGTTCGTGTGTTTGTGTGGGAGTGCTCGTGTGTTTGTGTGCGAGTGCTTGTGTGTTTGTCTGGGAGTGTTCGTGTGTTTGTGTGAGAGTGCTCGTGTGTTTGTGTGCGAGTGCTCGTGTGTCTGTGTGCGAGTGCTCGTTTGTTTGTGTGCGAGTGCTCGTGTGTCTGTGTGGGAGTGCTCGTGTGTCTGTGTGCGAGTGCTCGTGTGTCTGTGTGGGAGTGTTCGTGTGTTTGTGTGCGAGTGCTCGTGTGTCTGTGTGCGAGTGCTCGTGTGTCTGTGTGGAGTGTCGTGTGTCTGTGTGGGAGTGCTCGTGTGTTTGTGTGCGAGTGCTCGTGTGTCTGTGTGGAGTGCTCGTGTGTTTGTGTGGGGAGTGCTCGTGTGTTTGTGTGGAGTGCTGTGTGTTGTGTGGAGTGCTCGTGTGTTTGTGTGGGAGTGTTCGTGTGTTTGTGTGGGAGTGTTCGTGTGTCTGTGTGCGAGTGCTCGTGTGTTTGTGTGGGAGTGCTCGTGTGTCTGTGTGCGAGTGCTCGTGTGTTTGTGTGGGAGTGCTCGTGTGTCTGTGTGCTGAGTGTTCGTGTGTTTGTGTGGGAGTGCTCGTGTGTTTGTGTGGAGTGCTCGTGTGTTTGTGTGCGAGTGTTCGTGTGTTTGTGTGGGAGTGGTCGTGTGTTTGTGTGGGAGTGCTCGTGTGTCTGTGTGCGAGTGTTCGTGTGTCTGTGTGCGAGTGCTCGTGTGTTTGTGTGCGAGTGCTCGTGTGTCTGTGTGCGAGTGTTCGTGTGTCTGTGTGCGAGTGCTCGTGTGTTTGTGTGCGAGTGCTCGTGTGTCTGTGTGGAGTGTTCGTGTGTTTGTGTGGGAGTGCTCGTGTGTTTGTGTGCGAGTGCTCGTGTGTCTGTGTGGGAGTGCTCGTGTGTCTGTGTGGGAGTGTTCGTGTGTCTGTGTGGGAGTGTTCGTGTGTCTGTGTGCGAGTGCTCGTGTGTTTGTGTGCGAGTGCTCGTGTGTTTGTGTGCGAGTGCTCGTGTGTTTGTGTGGGAGTGCTCGTGTGTTTGTGTGGGAGTGCTCATGTGTTTTGTGTGGGAGTGCTCGTGTGTTGGTGTGCGAGTGTTCGTGTGTCTGTGTGCGAGTGTTTGTGTGCGAGTGTTCGTGTGTTTGTGTGCGAGTGCTCGTGTGTCTGTGTTGGAGTGTTTGTGTGTCTGTGTGGGAGTTTTCGTGTGTCTGTGTGGGAGTGTTTGTGTGTTTGTGTGCGAGTGCTCGTGTGTTTGTGTGGGAGTGCTCGTGTGTTTGTGTGGGAGTGTTCGTGTGTCTGTGTGGGAGTGTTCGTGTGTTTGTGTGCGAGTGCTCGTGTGTCTGTGTGCGAGTGCTCGTGTGTCTGTGTGGGAGTGCTCGTGTGTCTGTGTGTGAGTGTTCGTGTGTCTGTGTGGGAGTGGTACGTGTGTTTGTGTGCGAGTTTTCGTGTGTTTGTGTGGGAGTGTTCGTGTGTCTGTGTGGGAGTGTTCGTGTGTTTGTGTGTGAGTGCTCGTGTGTTTGTGTGCGAGTGCTCGTGTGTTTGTGTGCGAGTGCTCGTGTGTTTGTGTGGGAGTGTTCGTGTGTTTGTGTGGGAGTGTTCGTGTGTTTGTGTGGGAGTGTTCGTGTGTCTGTGTGCGAGTGCTCGTGTGTCTGTGTGGGAGTGCTCGTGTGTTTGTGTGCGAGTGCTCGTGTGTCTGTGTGCGAGTGCTCGTGTGTCTGTGTGCGAGTGTTCGTGTGTCTGTGTGCGAGTGCTCGTGTGTCTGTGTGCGAGTGTTCGTGTGTCTGTGTGCGAGTGTTCGTGTGTTTGTGTGCGAGTGCTCGTGTGTCTGTGTGGGAGTGTTCGTGTGTCTGTGTGCGAGTGTTCGTGTGTTTGTGTGCGAGTGCTCGTGTGTCTGTGTGAGAGTGCTCGTGTGTCTGTGTGCGAGTGTTCGTGTGTCTGTGTGGGAGTGTTCGTGTGTCTGTGTGCGAGTGTTCGTGTGTCTGTGTGCGAGTGCTCGTGTGTCTGTGTGGGAGTGTTCGTGTGTCTGTGTGCGAGTGTTCGTGTGTTTGTGTGCGAGTGCTCGTGTGTCTGTGTGCGAGTGCTCGTGTGTCTGTGTGCGAGTGCTCGTGTGTCTGTGTGCGAGTGCTCCTGTGTCTGTGTGCGAGTGTTCGTGTGTTTGTGTGCGAGTGCTCGTGTATCTGTGTACGAGTGCTCATGTGTCTGTGTGGGAGTGCTCGTATGTCTGTGTGGGATTGCTCGTGTGTTTGTGTGCGAGTGCTCGTGTGTCTGTGTGCGAGTGCTCGTATGTTTGTGTGCGAGTGCTCGTGTGTCTGTGTGCGAGTGCTCGTTTGTCTGTGTGCGAGTGTTTGTGTGTCTGTGTGCGAGTGCTCGTGTGTCTGTGTACGAGTGCTCGTGTGTCTGTGTGGGAGTGTTCGTGTGTCTGTGTGCGAGTGCTCGTGTGTCTGTGTACGAGTGCTCGTGTGTCTGTGTGCGAGTGCTCGTGTGTCTGTGTGCGAGTGTTTGTGTGTCTGTGTGCGCGTGCTCGTGTGTCTGTGTGCGAGTGCTCGTGTGTTTGTGTGCGAGTGTTCGTGTGTCTGTGTGGGAGTGTTCTTGTGTTTGTGTGCGAGTGTTCGTGTGTCTGTGTGCGAGTGCTCGTGTGTTTGTGTGGGAGTGTTCGTGCGTCTGTGTGCGAGTGCTCGTGTGTTTGTGTGGGAGTGTTCGTGTGTTTGTGTGCGAGTGCTCGTGTGTTTGTGTGGGAGTGTTCGTGTGTTTGTGTGGGAGTGCTCGTGTGTTTGTGTGCGAGTGCTTGTGTGTTTGTCTGGGAGTGTTCGTGTGTTTGTGTGAGAGTGCTCGTGTGTTTGTGTGCGAGTGCTCGCGTGTTTGTGTGCGAGTGCTCGTTTGTTTGTGTGGGACTGCTCGTGTGTCTGTGTGGGAGTGCTCGTGTGTCTGTGTGCGAGTGCTCGTGTGTCTGTGTGGGAGTGTTCGTGTATTTGTGTGCGAGTGCTCGTGTGTCTGTGTGTGAGTGCTCGTGTGTCTCTGCGAGAGTTCGTGTGTCTGTGTGGGAGTGCTCGTGTGTTTGTGTGCGAGTGTTCGTGTGTCAGTATGGGAGTGCTCGTGTGTTTGTGTGTGGGAGTGCTCGTGCGTTTGTGTGTTTGTGTGGGACTGTTCGTGTGTTTGTGTGGGAGTGTTCGTGTGTTTGTGTGGGAGTGTTCGTGTGTCTGTGTGCGACTGCTCGTGTGTTTGTGTGTGAGTGCTCGTGTGTCTGTGTGGGAGTGCTCGTGTGTCTGTGTGGGAGTGCTCGTGTGTCTGTGTGCGAGTGCGAGTGTGTCTGTGTGCGAGTGCTCGTGTGTCTGTGTGCGAGTGCTCGTGTGTCTGTGTGCGAGTGTTCGTGTGTTTGTGTGCGAGTGCTCGTGTATCTGTGTGGGAGTGCTCGTATGTCTGTGTGGGAGTGCTCGTGTGTCTGTGTGCGAGTGCTCTTCTTTCTGTCTGGGAGTGTTCGTGTGTTTGTGTGCGAGTGCTCGTGTGTCTGTGTGCGAGTGCTCCTGTGTTTGTGTGCGAGTGCTCGTGTGTCTGTGTGCGAGTGCTCGTGTGTTTGTGTGTTGGAGTGCTCGTGTGTCTTTGTGGGAGTGTTCGTGTGTTTGTGTGCGAGTGCTCGTGTGTTTGTGTGCGAGTGCTCGTGTGTCTGTGTGCGAGTGCTCGTGTGTCTGTGTGCGAGTGTTTGTGTGTCTGTGTGCGAGTGCTCGTGTGTCTATGTACGAGTGCTCGTGTGTCTGTGTGGGAGTGTTCGTGTGTTTGTGTGCGAGTGCTCGTGTGTCTGTGTGCGAGTGCTCGTGTGTCTGTGTGGGAGTGCTCGTGTGTTTGTGTGGGAGTGCTCGTGTGTCAGTGTGGGTGTGCTCGTGTGTCTGTGTGGGAGTGCTCGTGTGTTTGTGTGGGAGTGCTCGTGTGTCTGTGTGGGAGTGTTTGTGTGTTTGTGTGGGAGTGCTCGTGTGTCAGTGTGGGTGTGCTCGTGTGTCTGTGTGGGAGTGCTCGTGTGTTTGTGTGGGAGTGCACGTGTGTCTGTGTGGGAGTGCTTGTGTGTCTGTGTGCGAGTGTTCCTGTGTTTGTGTGCGAGTGTTCGTGTGTCTGTGTGGGAGTGTTCGTGTGTCTGTGTGGGAGTGCTTGTGTGTTTGTGTGCGAGTGTTCGTGTGTCTGTGTGGGAGTGTTCGTGTGTCTTGGTGCGAGTGCTCGTGTGTTTGTGTGGGAGTGTTCGTGTATCTTTGTGCGAGTGCTCGTGTGTCTGTGTGGGAGTGCTCGTGTGTTTGTGTGCGAGTGCTCGTGTGTTTGTGTGTGGGAGTGCTCGTGCGTTTGTTTGGGTGTGCTCGTGTGTTTGTGTGGGAGTGCTCGTGTGTTTGTTTGGGAGTGTTCGTGTGTTTGTGTGCGAGTGCTCGTGTGTTTGTGTGTGGGAGTGCTCGTGTGTCTGTGTGCGAGTGCTCCTGTGTCTGTGTGCGAGTGTTCGTGTGTTTGTGTGCGAGTGCTCGTGTATCTGTGTACGAGTGCTCATGTGTCTGTGTGGGAGTGCTCGTATGTCTGTGTGGGATTGCTCGTGTGTTTGTGTGCGAGTGCTCGTGTGTCTGTGTGCGAGTGCTCGTGTGTCTGTGTGCGAGTGTTTGTGTGTCTGTGTGCGAGTGCTCGTGTGTCTGTGTACGAGTGCTCGTGTGTCTGTGTGGGAGTGTTCGTGTGTCTGTGTGCGAGTGCTCGTGTGTCTGTGTACGAGTGCTCGTGTGTCTGTGTGCGAGTGCTCGTGTGTCTGTGTGCGAGTGTTTGTGTGTCTGTGTGCGCGTGCTCGTGTGTCTGTGTGCGAGTGCTCGTGTGTTTGTGTGGGAGTGTTCGTGTGTCTGTGTGGGAGTGTTCTTGTGTTTGTGTGCGAGTGTTCGTGTGTCTGTGTGCGAGTGCTCGTGTGTTTGTGTGGGAGTGTTCGTGCGTCTGTGTGCGAGTGCTCGAGTGTTTGTGTGGGAGTGTTCGTGTGTTTGTGTGCGAGTGCTCGTGTGTTTGTGTGGGAGTGTTCGTGTGTTTGTGTGGGAGTGCTCGTGTGTTTGTTTGGGAGTGTTCGTGTGTTTGTGTGCGAGTGCTCGTGTGTTTGTGTGTGGGAGTGCTCGTGTGTCTGTGTGCGAGTGCTCCTGTGTCTGTGTGCGAGTGTTCGTGTGTTTGTGTGCGAGTGCTCGTGTATCTGTGTACGAGTGCTCATGTGTCTGTGTGGGAGTGCTCGTATGTCTGTGTGGGATTGCTCGTGTGTTTGTGTGCGAGTGCTCGTGTGTCTGTGTGCGAGTGCTCGTTTGTCTGTGTGCGAGTGTTTGTGTGTCTGTGTGCGAGTGCTCGTGTGTCTGTGTACGAGTGCTCGTGTGTCTGTGTGGGAGTGTTCGTGTGTCTGTGTGCGAGTGCTCGTGTGTCTGTGTACGAGTGCTCGTGTGTCTGTGTGCGAGTGCTCGTGTGTCTGTGTGCGAGTGTTTGTGTGTCTGTGTGCGCGTGCTCGTGTGTCTGTGTGCGAGTGCTCGTGTGTTTGTGTGGGAGTGTTCGTGTGTCTGTGTGGGAGTGTTCTTGTGTTTGTGTGCGAGTGTTCGTGTGTCTGTGTGCGAGTGCTCGTGTGTTTGTGTGGGAGTGTTCGTGTGTCTGTGTGCGAGTGCTCGTGTGTTTGTGTGGGAGTGTTCGTGTGTTTGTGTGCGAGTGCTCGTGTGTTTGTGTGGGAGTGTTCGTGTGTTTGTGTGGGAGTGCTCGTGTGTTTGTGTGCGAGTGCTTGTGTGTTTGTCTGGGAGTGTTCGTGTGTTTGTGTGAGAGTGCTCGTGTGTTTGTGTGCGAGTGCTCGTGTGTTTGTGTGCGAGTGCTCGTGTGTTTGTGTGGGACTGCTCGTGTGTCTGTGTGGGAGTGCTCGTGTGTCTGTGTGCGAGTGCTCGTGTGTCTGTGTGGGAGTGTTCGTGTGTTTGTGTGCGAGTGCTCGTGTGTCTGTGTGTGAGTGCTCGTGTGTCTCTGCGAGAGTTCGTGTGTCTGTGTGGGAGTGCTCGTGTGTTTGTGTGCGAGTGTTCGTGTGTCAGTATGGGAGTGCTCGTGTGTTTGTGTGTGGGAGTGCTCGTGCGTTGTGGTGTTTGTGTGGGACTGTTCGTGTGTTTGTGTGGAATTGTTCGTGTGTTTGTGTGGGAGTGTTCGTGTGTCTGTGTGCGACTGCTCGTGTGTTTGTGTGGGAGTGCTCGTGTGTCTGTGTGGGAGTGCTCGTGTGTCTGTGTGGGAGTGCTCGTGTGTCTGTGTGCGAGTGCTAGTGTGTCTGTGTGCGAGTGCTCGTGTGTCTGTGTGCGAGTGCTCGTGTGTCTGTGTGCGAGTGTTCGTGTGTTTGTGTGCGAGTGCTCGTGTATCTGTGTGGGAGTGCTCGTATGTCTGTGTGGGAGTGCTCGTGTGTCTGTGTGCGAGTGCTCTTCTTTCTGTCTGGGAGTGTTCGTGTGTTTGTGTGCGAGTGCTCGTGTGTCTGTGTGCGAGTGCTCCTGTGTTTGTGTGCGAGTGCTCGTGTGTCTGTGTGCGAGTGCTCGTGTGTTTGTGTGTTGGAGTGCTCGTGTGTCTTTGTGGGAGTGTTCGTGTGTTTGTGTGCGAGTGCTCGTGTGTTTGTGTGCGAGTGCTCGTGTGTCTGTGTGCGAGTGCTCGTGTGTCTGTGTGCGAGTGTTTGTGTGTCTGTGTGCGAGTGCTCGTGTGTCTGTGTACGAGTGCTCGTGTGTCTGTGTGGGAGTGTTCGTGTGTTTGTGTGCGAGTGTTTGTGTGTTTGTGTGCGAGTGCTCGTGTGTCTGTGTGCGAGTGCTCGTGTGTTTGTGTCGGAGTGTTCGTGTGTCTGTGTGGGAGTGTTCGTGTGTTTGTGTGCGAGTGTTCGTGTGTCTGTGTGGGAGTGCTCGTGTGTTTGTGTGGGAGTGTTCGTGTGTCTGTGTGCGAGTGCTCGTGTGTTTGTGTGGGAGTGCTCGTGTGTTTGTGTGGGAGTGTTCGTGTGGCTGTGTGGGAGTGTTCGTGTGTTTGTGTGGGAGTGCTCGTGTGTTTGTGTGCGAGTGCTCGTGTGTTTGTGTGGGAGTGTTCGTGTGTTTGTGTGGGAGTGCTCGTGTGTTTGTCTGGGAGTGTTCGTGTGTTTGTGTGTGAGTGCTCGTGTGTTTGTGTGCGAGTGCTCGTGTGTTTGTGTGCGAGTGCTCGTTTGTTTGTGTGGGACTGCTCGTGTGTCTGTGTGGGAGTGCTCGTGTGTCTGTGTGGGAGTGTTCGTGTATTTGTGTGCGAGTGCTCGTGTGTCTGTGTGTGAGTGCTCGTGTGTCTCTGCGAGAGTTCGTGTGTCTGTGTGGGAGTGCTCGTGTG
This sequence comes from Squalus acanthias, assembly GCA_030390025.1. Taxonomy (NCBI): domain Eukaryota; kingdom Metazoa; phylum Chordata; class Chondrichthyes; order Squaliformes; family Squalidae; genus Squalus; species Squalus acanthias. The sequence goes on along the minus strand of CM059451.1, from coordinate 2,420,172 downwards.
TTTGTGTGCGAGTGTTCGTCTGTTTGTTTGGGAGTGTTCGTGTGTTTGTGTGGGAGTGTTCGTGTGTTTGTGTGCGAGTGTTCGTCTGTTTGTTTGGGAGTGTTCGTGTGTTTGTGTGGGAGTGTTCGTGTGTCTGTGTGCGAGTGCTCGTGTGTTTGTGTGTGGGAGTGCTCGTGCGTTTGTGTGGGTGTGCTCGTGTGTTTGTGTGGGAGTGTTCGTGTGTCTGTGTGCGAGTGCTCGTGTGTTTGTGTGTGGGAGTGCTCGTGCGTTTGTGTGGGTGTGCTCGTGTGTCTGTGTGGGAGTGTTCGTGTGTCTTTGTGCGAGTGCTCGTGTGTCTGTGTGGGAGTGTTCGTGTGTCTGTGTGGGAGTGTTCGTGTGTTTGTGTGCGAGTGCTCGTGTGTCTGTGTGCGAGTGCTCGTGTGTCTGTGTGGGAGTGCTCGTGTGTTTGTGTGGGAGTGCTCGTGTGTCAGTGTGGGAGTGCTCGTGTGTCTGTGTGGGAGTGCTCGTGTGTTTGTGTGGGAGTGCTCGTGTGTTTGTGTGGGAGTGCTCGTGTGTCTGTGTGGGAGTGTTTGTGTGTTTGTGTGCGAGTGCTCGTGTGTCTGTGTGGGAGTGCTCGTGTGTTTGTGTGGGAGTGCACGTGTGTCTGTGTGGGAGTGCTTGTGTGTCTGTGTGCGAGTGTTCCTGTGTTTGTGTGCGAGTGCTCGTGTGTCTGTGTGGGAGTGCTCGTGTGTTTGTGTGCGAGTGTTCGTGTGTCTGTGTGGGAGTGTTCGTGTGTCTGTGTGGGAGTGCTCGTGTGTTTGTGTGCGAGTGTTCGTGTGTCTGTGTGGGAGTGCTCGTGTGTCTGTGTGGGAGTGTTCGTGTGTTTGTGTGCGAGTGCTCGTGTGTTTGTGTGGGAGTGTTCGTGTGTCTGTGTGCGAGTGCTCGTGTGTCTGTGTGCGAGTGCTCGTGTGTCTGTGTGCGAGTGCTCGTGTGTTTGTGTGCGAGTGCTCGTGTGTTTGTGTGGGAGTGCTCGTGTGTTTGTGTGGGAGTGCTCGTGTGTTTGTGTGGGAGTGTTCGTGTGTTTGTGTGCGAGTGCTCGTGTGTTTGTGTGGGAGTGTTCGTGTGTTTGTGTGGGAGTGCTCGTGTGTCTGTGTGCGAGTGCTCGTGTGTCTGTGTGGGAGTGCTCGTGTGTTTGTGTGCGAGTGCTCGTGTGTTTGTGTGCGAGTGCTCGTGTGTTTGTGTGGGAGTGTCGTGTGTTTGTGTGCGAGTGCTCGTGTGTTTGTGTGGGAGTGTTCGTGTGTTTGTGTGCGAGTGTTCGTGTGTTTGTGTTTGAGTGTTCGTGTGTTTGTGTGCGAGTGTTCGTGTATTTGTGTTTGAGTGTTCGTGTGTTTGTGTGCGAGTGTTCGTGTATTTGTGTTTGAGTGTTCGTGTGTTTGTGAGGGAGTTTTCGTGTGTCTGTGTGGGAGTGTTCGTGTGTCTGTGTGCGAGTGCTCGTGTGTTTGTGTGGGAGTGTTCGTGTGTTTGTGTGCGAGTGTTCGTGTATTTGTGTGTGAGTGCTCGTGTGTCTGTGTGCGAGTGCTCGTGTGTTTGTGTGGGAGTGTTCGTGTGTTTGTGTGGGAGTGTTCGTGTGTCTGTGTGCGAGTGCTCGTGTGTTTGTGTGGGAGTGTTCGTGTGTTTGTGTGCGAGTGTTCGTGTGTTTGTGTGTGAGTGTTCGTGTGTTTGTGTGCGAGTGTTCGTGTGTTTGTGTTTGAGTGTTCGTGTGTTTGTGTGCGAGTGTTCGTGTATTTGTGTGGAGTGTTCGTGTGTTTGTGTGGGAGTGTTCGTGTGTCTGTGTGGGAGTGTTCGTGTGTTTGTGTGGGAGTGTTCGTGTGTTTGTGTGGGAGTGTTCGTGTGTTTGTGTGGGAGTGCTCGTGTGTTTGTGTGGGAGTGCTCGTGTGTTTGTGTGGGAGTGTTCGTGTGTTTGTGTGGGAGTGCTCGTGTGTTTGTGTGGGAGTGTTCGTGTGTTTGTGTGGGAGTGTTCGTGTGTTTGTGTGGGAGTGTTCGTGTGTCTGTGTGCGAGTGCTCGTGTGTCTGTGTGTGAGTGCTCGTGTGTTTGTGTGCGAGTGCTCGTGTGTCTGTGTGCGAGTGCTTGTGTGTCTGTGTGCGAGTGTTCGTGTGTCTGTGTGCGAGTGCTCGTGTGTCTGTGTGCGAGTGTTCGTGTGTCTGTGTGCGAGTGTTCATGTGTTTGTGTGCGAGTGCTCGTGTGTCTGTGTGGGAGTGTTCGTGTGTCTGTGTGCGAGTGTTCGTGTGTTTGTGTGCGAGTGCTCGTGTGTCTGTGTGCGAGTGTTCGTGTGTCTGTGTGGGAGTGTTCGTGTGTCTGTGTGCGAGTGTTCGTGTGTCTGTGTGCGAGTGCTCGTGTGTCTGTGTGGGAGTGTTCGTGTGTCTGTGTGCGAGTGTTCGTGTGTTTGTGTGCGAGTGCTCGTGTGTCTGTGTGCGAGTGCTCGTGTGTCTGTGTGGGAGTGCTCGTGTGTCTGTGTGGGAGTGCTCGTGTGTTTGTGTGCGAGTGCTCGTGTGTCTGTGTGCGAGTGCTCGTGTGTCTGTGTGCGAGTGTTCGTGTGTTTGTGTGCGAGTGCTCGTGTGTCTGTGTGCGAGTGCTCGTGTGTCTGTGTGGGAGTGCTCGTGTGTCTGTGTGGGAGTGCTCGTGTGTTTGTGTGCGAGTGCTCGTGTGTCTGTGTGCGAGTGCTCGTGTGTTTGTGTGCGAGTGCTCGTGTGTCTGTGTGCGAGTGCTCGTGTGTCTGTGTGCGAGTGTTTGTGTGTCTGTGTGCGAGTGCTCGTGTGTCTGTGTACGAGTGCTCGTGTGTCTGTGTGGGAGTGTTCGTGTGTCTGTGTGCGAGTGCTCGTGTGTCTGTGTACGAGTGCTCGTGTGTCTGTGTGCGAGTGCTCGTGTGTCTGTGTGCGAGTGTTTGTGTGTCTGTGTGCGCGTGCTCGTGTGTCTGTGTGCGAGTGCTCGTGTGTTTGTGTGGGAGTGTTCGTGTGTCTGTGTGGGAGTGTTCTTGTGTTTGTGTGCGAGTGTTCGTGTGTCTGTGTGCGAGTGCTCGTGTGTTTGTGTGGGAGTGTTCGTGCGCTCGTGTGTTTGTGTGGGAGTGTTCGTGTGTTTGTGTGCGAGTGCTCGTGTGTTTGTGTGGGAGTGTTCGTGTGTTTGTGTGGGAGTGCTCGTGTGTTTGTGTGCGAGTGCTTGTGTGTTTGTCTGGGAGTGTTCGTGTGTTTGTGTGAGAGTGCTCGTGTGTTTGTGTGCGAGTGCTCGCGTGTTTGTGTGCGAGTGCTCGTTTGTTTGTGTGGGACTGCTCGTGTGTCTGTGTGGGAGTGCTCGTGTGTCTGTGTGCGAGTGCTCGTGTGTCTGTGTGGGAGTGTTCGTGTATTTGTGTGCGAGTGCTCGTGTGTCTGTGTGTGAGTGCTCGTGTGTCTCTGCGAGAGTTCGTGTGTCTGTGTGGGAGTGCTCGTGTGTTTGTGTGCGAGTGTTCGTGTGTCAGTATGGGAGTGCTCGTGTGTTTGTGTGTGGGAGTGCTCGTGCGTTTGTGTGTTTGTGTGGGACTGTTCGTGTGTTTGTGTGGGAGTGTTCGTGTGTTTGTGTGGGAGTGTTCGTGTGTCTGTGTGCGACTGCTCGTGTGTTTGTGTGGGAGTGCTCGTGTGTCTGTGTGCGAGTGCGAGTGTGTCTGTGTGCGAGTGCTCGTGTGTCTGTGTGCGAGTGCTCGTGTGTCTGTGTGCGAGTGTTCGTGTGTTTGTGTGCGAGTGCTCGTGTATCTGTGTGGGAGTGCTCGTATGTCTCTGTGGGAGTGCTCGTGTGTCTGTGTGCGAGTGCTCTTCTTTCTGTCTGGGAGTGTTCGTGTGTTTGTGTGCGAGTGCTCGTGTGTCTGTGTGCGAGTGCTCCTGTGTTTGTGTGCGAGTGCTCGTGTGTCTGTGTGCGAGTGCTCGTGTGTTTGTGTGTTAGAGTGCTCGTGTGTCTTTGTGGGAGTGTTCGTGTGTTTGTGTGCGAGTGCTCGTGCGTTTGTGTGCGAGTGCTCGTGTGTCTGTGTGCGAGTGCTCGTTTGTCTGTGTGCGAGTGTTTGTGTGTCTGTGTGCGAGTGCTCGTGTGTCTATGTACGAGTGCTCGTGTGTCTGTGTGGGAGTGTTCGTGTGTTTGTGTGCGAGTGTTTGTGTGTTTGTGTTCGAGTGCTCGTGTGTCTGTGTGCGAGTGCTCGTGTGTTTGTGTCGGAGTGTTCGTGTGTCTGTGAGGGAGTGTTCTTGTGTTTGTGTGCGAGTGTTCGTGTGTCTGTGTGGGAGTGCTCGTGTGTTTGTGTGGAGTGTTCGTGCTGTCTGTGTGCGAGTGCTCGTGTGTTTGTGTGGGAGTGCTCGTGTGTTTGTGTGGGAGTGTTCGTGTGTCTTGTGTGGGAGTGTTCGTGTGTTTGTGTGGAGTGCTCGTGTGTTTGTGTGCGAGTGCTCGTGTGTTTGTGTGGGAGTGTTCGTGTGTTTGTGTGGGAGTGCTCGTGTGTTTGTGCTGGGAGTGTTCGTGTGTTGTGTGTGAGTGCTCGTGTGTTTGTGTGGGAGTGCTCGTGTGTTTGTGTGCGAGTGCTCGTGTGTTTGTGTGGAGCTGCTCGTGTGTCTGTGTGGGAGTGCTCGTGTGTCTGTGTGGGAGTGTTCGTGTGTTTGTGTGCGAGTGCTCGTGTGTCTGTGTGTGCGAGTGCTCGTGTGTTTGTGTGGGAGTGCTCGTGTGTTTGTGTGGAGTGTTCGTGTGTCTGTGTGGAGTGTCGTGTGTCTGTGTGCGAGTGTTCGTGTGTTTGTGTGGGAGTGTTCGTGTGTCTGTGTGGGAGTGTTCGTGTGTCTTTGTGCGAGTGCTCGTGTGTCTGTGTGGGAGTGTTCGTGTGTCTGTGTGGGAGTGTTCGTGTGTTTGTGTGCGAGTGCTCGTGTGTCTGTGTGCGAGTGCTCGTGTGTCTGTGTGGGAGTGCTCGTGTGTTTGTGTGTGAGTGCTCGTGTGTTTGTGTGGGAGTGCTCGTGTGTCTGTGTGCGAGTGTTCGTGTGTTTGTGTGGGAGTGCTCGTGTGTTTGTGTGGGAGTGCTCGTGTGTCTGTGTGGAGTGCTCGTGTGTCTGTGTGGGAGTGCTCGTGTGTTTGTGTGTGAGTGCTCGTGTGTTTGTGTGGGAGTGTTCGTGTGTTTGTGTGCGAGTGCTCGTGTGTCTGTGTGGGAGTGCTTCGTGTGTTTGTGTGGGAGTGCTCGTGTGTCTGTGTGGGAGTGCTCGTGTGTCTGTGTGCGAGTGTTCGTGTGTTTGTGTGCGAGTGCTCGTGTGTCTGTGTGGGAGTGCTCGTGTGTTTGTGTGCGAGTGTTCGTGTGTCTGTGTGGGAGTGCTCGTGTGTCTGTGTGGGAGTGCTCGTGTGTTTGTGTGCGAGTGTTCGTGTGTCTGTGTGGGAGTGCTCGTGTGTCTGTGTGGAGTGTCGTGTGTCTTGTGTGCGAGTGCTCGTGTGTTTGTGTGGGAGTGTTCGTGTGTCTTGTGTGCGAGTGCTCGTGTGTCTGTGTGGGAGTGCTCGTGTGTTTGTGTGGGAGTGCTCGTGTGTTTGTGTGGAGTGCTCGTGTGTTTGTGTGGGAGTGCTCGTGTGTTTGTGTGGGAGTGCTCGTGTGTTTGTGTGGAGTGTTCGTGTGTCTGTGTGGGAGTGTTCGTGTGTCTGTGTGGGAGTGTTCGTGTGTTTGTGTGCGAGTGCTCGTGTGTCTGTGTGGGAGTGCTCGTGTGTTTGTGTGGGAGTGCTCGTGTGTCTGTGTGGGAGTGCTCGTGTGTTTGTGTGGAGTGCTCGTGTGTTTGTGTGGGAGTGCTCGTGTGTCTGTGTGGGAGTGTTCGTGTGTTTGTGTGCGAGTGCTCGTGTGTCTGTGTGGGAGTGCTCGTGTGTTTGTGTGGGAGTGCTCGTGTGTCTGTGTGGGAGTGCTCGTGTGTCTGTGTGCGAGTGTTCGTGTGTTTGTGTGCGAGTGCTCGTGTGTCTGTGTGGGAGTGCTCGTGTGTTTGTGTGCGAGTGTTCGTGTGTCTGTGTGGGAGTGTTCGTGTGTCTGTGTGGGAGTGCTCGTGTGTTTGTGTGGGAGTGTTCGTGTGTCTGTGTGGGAGTGCTCGTGTGTCTGTGTGGGAGTGTTCGTGTGTCTGTGTGCGAGTGCTCGTGTGTTTGTGTGGGAGTGCTCGTGTGTTTGTGTGCGAGTGCTCGTGTGTCTGTGTGGGAGTGCTCGTGTGTTTGTGTGCGAGTGCTCGTGTGTTTGTGTGGAGTGCTCGTGTGTTTGTGTGGGAGTGCTCGTGTGTTTGTTTGGGAGTGTTCGTGTGTTTGTGTGCGAGTGCTCGTGTGTTTGTGTGCGAGTGCTCGTGTGTTTGTGTGTTGGAGTGCTCGTGTGTCTTTGTGCGAGTGCTCGTGTGTTTGTGTGCGAGTGCTCGTGTGTTTGTGTGTGAGTGCTCGTTTGTCTGTGTGCGAGTGTTTGTGTGTCTGTGTGCGAGTGCTCGTGTGTCTGTGTACGAGTGCTCGTGTGTCTGTGTGGGAGTGTTCATGTGTCTGTCTGCGAGTGTTCGTGTGTTTGTGTGCGAGTGCTCGTGTGTCTGTGTGCGAGTGTTCTTGTGTTTGTGTGCGAGTGTTCGTGCGTCTGTGTGCGAGTGCTCGTGTGTTTGTGTGGGAGTGCTCGTGTGTTTGTGTGGGAGTGTTCGTGTGGCTGTGTGGGAGTGTTCGTGTGTTTGTGTGCGAGTGCTCGTGTGTTTGTGTGGGAGTGCTCGTGTGTTTGTGTGCGAGTGCTCGTGTGTTTGTGTGGGAGTGTTCGTGTGTTTGTGTGGGAGTGCTCGTGTGTTTGTGTGCGAGTGCTTCGTGTGTTTGTGTGGGAGTGTTCGTGTGTTTGTGTGCGAGTGCTCGTGTGTTTGTGTGCGAGTGCTCGTGTGTCTGTGTGCGAGTGCTCGTGTGTCTGTGTGCGAGTGTTCGTGTGTCTGTGTGCGAGTGCTCGTGTGTCTGTGTGGGAGTGTTCGTGTGTTTGTGTGGGAGTGCTCGTGTGTCTGTGTGCGAGTGCTCGTGTGTCTGTGTGGGAGTGTTCGTGTGTTTGTGTGGGAGTGCTCGTGTGTTCTGTGTGGGAGTGTTCGTGTGTCTGTGTGCGAGTGTTCGTGTGTTTGTGTGCGAGTGCTCGTGTGTCTGTGTGCGAGTGCTCGTGTGTCTGTGTGGGAGTGTTCGTGTGTTTGTGTGGGAGTGTTCGTGTGTCTGTGTGGGAGTGTTCGTGTGTTTGTGTGGGAGTGTTCGTGTGTTTGTGTGCGAGTGTTCGTGTGTCTGTGTGGGAGTGCTCGTGTGTTTGTGTGGGAGTGTTCGTGCGTCTGTGTGCGAGTGCTCGTGTGTTTGTGTGGGAGTGCTTGTGTGTTTGTGTGGGAGTGTTCGTGTGTCTGTGTGGGAGTGCTCGTGTGTTTGTGTGGGAGTGCTCGTGTGTTTGTGTGGGAGTGTTCGTGTGTTTGTGTGCGAGTGTTCGTGTGTTTGTGTGGGAGTGCTCGTGTGTTTGTGTGCGAGTGCTTGTGTGTTTGTCTGGGAGTGTTCCTGTGTTTGTGTGTGAGTGCTCGTGTGTTTGTGTGCGAGTGCTCGTGTGTTTGTGTGGGACTGCTCGTGTGTCTGTGTGGGAGTGCTCGTGTGTCTGTGTGGGAGTGTTCGTGTATTTGTGTGCGAGTGCTCGTGTGTTTGTGTGTGGGAGTGCTCGTGCGTTTGTGTGTGTGTGCTCGTGTCTTTGTGTGCGAGTGTTCGTGTGTCAGTTTGGGAGTGTTCGTGTGTTTGTGTGCGAGTGCTCGTGTGTTTGTGTGTGGGAGTGCTCGTGCATTTGTGTGGGTGTGCTCGTGTGGTTGTGCTCGTGTGTCTGTGTGGGAGTGCTCGTGTGTTTGTGTGTGAGTGCTCGTGTGTTTGTGTGCGAGTGCTCGTGTGTTTGTGTGGGAGTGTTCGTGTGTTTGTGTGCGAGTGCTCGTGTGTTTGTGTGGGAGTGTTCGTGTGTTTGTGTGCGAGTGTTCGTGTATTTGTGTTTGAGTGTTCGTGTGTTTGTGTGCGAGTGCTCGTGTGTCTGTGTGCGAGTGTTCGTATGTCTGTGTGCGAGTGCTCGTGTGTTTGTGTGGGAGTGTTCGTGTGTCTGTGTGGGAGTGTTCTTGTGTTTGTGTGCGAGTGTTCGTGTGTCTGTGTGGGAGTGCTCGTGTGTCTGTGTGGGAGTGTTCGTGCGGCTGTGTGGGAGTGTTCGTGTGTTTGTGTGTGAGTGCTCGTGTGTTTGTGTGCGAGTGCTCGTGTGTTTGTGTGGGAGTGTTCGTGTGTTTGTGTGCGAGTGCTCGTGTGTTTGTGTGGGAGTGTTCGTGTGTTTGTGTGGGAGTGCTCGTGTGTTTGTGTGCGAGTGCTTGTGTGTTTGTCTGGGAGTCTTCCTGTGTTTGTGTGTGAGTGCTCGTGTGTTTGTGTGCGAGTGCTCGTGTGTTTGTGTGGGAGCTGCTCGTGTGTCTGTGTGGGAGTGCTCGTGTGTCTGTGTGGGAGTGTTCGTGTGTCTGTGTGCGAGTGCTCGAGTGTTTTTGTGCGAGTGCTCGTGTGTTTGTGTGCGAGTGCTCGTGTGTTTGTGTGTTGGAGTGCTCGTGTGTCTTTGTGGGAGTGCTCGTGTGTTTGTGTGTGAGTGCTCGTTTGTCTGTGTGCGAGTGTTTGTGTGTCTGTCTGCGAGTGTTCGTGTGTTTGTGTGCGAGTGCTCGTGTGTCTGTGTGCGAGTGTTCTTGTGTTTGTGTGCGAGTGTTCGTGCGTCTGTGTGCGAGTGCTCGTGTGTTTGTGTGGGAGTGCTCGTGTGTTTGTGTGGGAGTGTTCGTGTGGCTGTGTGGGAGTGTTCGTGTGTTTGTGTGGGAGTGCTCGTGTGTTTGTGTGCGAGTGCTCGTGTGTTTGTGTGGGAGTGTTCGTGTGTTTGTGTGGGAGTGCTCGTGTGTTTGTGTGCGAGTGCTTGTGTGTTTGTCTGGGAGTGTTCGTGTGTTTGTGTGCGAGTGCTCGTGTGTTTGTGTGCGAGTGCTCGTGTGTCTGTGTGCGAGTGCTCGTTTGTCTGTGTGCGAGTGTTTGTGTGTCTGTGTGCGAGTGCTCGTGTGTCTGTGTGGGAGTGTTCGTGTGTTTGTGTGGGAGTGCTCGTGTGTCTGTGTGGGAGTGTTCGTGTGTCTGTGTGCGAGTGTTCGTGTGTTTGTGTGCGAGTGCTCGTGTGTCTGTGTGCGAGTGCTCGTGTGTCTGTGTGGGAGTGTTCTTGTGTTTGTGTGTGAGTGTTCGTGTGTTTGTGTGCGAGTGTTCGTGTGTTTGTGTGCGAGTGCTCGTGTGTCTGTGTGCGAGTGTTCGTGTGTTTGTGTGCGAGTGCTCGTGTGTCTGTGTGCGAGTGCTCGTGTGTCTGTGTGGGAGTGCTCGTGTGTTTGTGTGGGAGTGTTCGTGCGTCTGTGTGGGAGTGTTCGTGTGTTTGTGTGGGAGTGTTCGTGTGTTTGTGTGCGAGTGTTCGTGTGTCTGTGTGGGAGTGCTCGTGTGTTTGTGTGGGAGTGCTCGTGTGTTTGTGTGGGAGTGTTCGTGTGGCTGTGTGGGAGTGCTCGTGTGTTTGTGTGGGAGTGCTCGTGTGTTTGTGTGCGAGTGCTCGTGTGTTTGTGTGGGAGTGTTCGTGTGTTTGTGTGCGAGTGTTCGTGTGTTTGTGTGGGAGTGCTCGTGTGTTTGTGTGCGAGTGCTTGTGTGTTTGTCTGGGAGTGTTCCTGTGTTTGTGTGTGAGTGCTCGTGTGTTTGTGTGCGAGTGCTCGTGTGTTTGTGTGGGACTGCTCGTGTGTCTGTGTGGGAGTGCTCGTGTGTCTGTGTGGGAGTGTTCGTGTATTTGTGTGCGAGTGCTCGTGTGTTTGTGTGTGGGAGTGCTCGTGCGTTTGTGTGGGTGTGCTCGTGTCTTTGTGTGCGAGTGTTCGTGTGTCAGTTTGGGAGTGCTCGTGTGTTTGTGTGGGAGTGTTCGTGTGTTTGTTTGGGAGTGTTCGTGTGTTTGTGTGCGAGTGCTCGTGTGTTTGTGTGTGGGAGTGCTCGTGCGTTTGTGTGGGTGTGCTCGTGTGGTTGTGCTCGTGTGTCAGTGTGCGAGTGCTCGTGTGTCTGTGTGGGAGTGCTCGTGTGTTTGTGTGTGAGTGCTCGTGTGTTTGTGTGCGAGTGCTCGTGTGTTTGTGTGGGAGTGTTCGTGTGTTTGTGTGCGAGTGCTCGTGTGTTTGTGTGGGAGTGTTCGTGTGTTTGTGTGCGAGTGTTCGTGTATTTGTGTTTGAGTGTTCGTGTGTTTGTGTGCGAGTGCTCGTGTGTCTGTGTGCGAGTGTTCGTGTGTCTGTGTGCGAGTGCTCGTGTGTTTGTGTGGGAGTGTTCGTGTGTCTGTGTGGGAGTGTTCTTGTGTTTGTGTGCGAGTGTTCGTGTGTCTGTGTGGGAGTGCTCGTGTGTCTGTGTGGGAGTGTTCGTGCGGCTGTGTGGGAGTGTTCGTGTGTTTGTGTGTGAGTGCTCGTGTGTTTGTGTGCGAGTGCTCGTGTGTTTGTGTGGGAGTGTTCGTGTGTTTGTGTGCGAGTGCTCGTGTGTTTGTGTGGGAGTGTTCGTGTGTTTGTGTGGGAGTGCTCGTGTGTTTGTGTGCGAGTGCTTGTGTGTTTGTCTGGGAGTCTTCCTGTGTTTGTGTGTGAGTGCTCGTGTGTTTGTGTGCGAGTGCTCGTGTGTTTGTGTGGGACTGCTCGTGTGTCTGTGTGGGAGTGCTCGTGTGTCTGTGTGGGAGTGTTCGTGTATTTGTGTGCGAGTGCTCGTGTGTCTGTGTGTGAGTGCTCGTGTGTCTCTGCGAGAGCTCGTGTGTCTGTGTGGGAGTGCTCGTGTGTTTGTGTGGGAGTGTTCGTGTGTTTGTTTGGGAGTGCTCGTGTGTTTGTGTGGGAGTGTTCGTGTGTTTGTTTGGGAGTGTTCGTGTGTTTGTGTGCGAGTGCTCGTGTGTTTGTGTGTGGGAGTGCTCGTGCGTTTGTGTGGGCGTGCTCGTGTGTTTGTGTGGGAGTGCTCGTGTGTCAGTGTGCGAGTGCTCGTGTGTCTGTGTGGGAGTGCTTGTGTGTTTGTGTGTGAGTGCTCGTGTGTTTGTGTGCGAGTGCTCGTGTGTTTGTGTGCGAGTGCTCGTGTGTTTGTGTGGGAGTGTTCGTGTGTTTGTGTGCGAGTGCTCGTGTGTTTGTGTGCGAGTGCTCGTGTGTTTGTGTGGGAGTGTTCGTGTGTTTGTGTGGGAGTGTTCGTATGTCTGTGTGCGAGTGCTCTTGTGTTTGTGTGGAAGTGCTCGTGTGTTTGTGTGGGAGTGCTCGTGTATTTGTGTGCAAGTGTTCGTGTGTCTGTGTGCGAGTGTTCGTGTGTTTTTGTAGGAGTGTTTGTGTGTTTGTGTGCGAGTGCTCGTGTGTTTGTGTGCGAGTGCTCGTGTGTCTGTGTGCGAGTGCTCGTGTGTCTGTGTGCGAGTGTTCGTGAGTCTGTGTGGGAGTGTTCGTGTGTCTGTGTGGGAGTGCTCGTGTGTTTGTGTGGGAGTGCACGTGTGTCTGTGTGGGAGTGTTCGTGTGTCTGTGTGGGAGTGTTCGTGTGTCTGTGTGCGAGTGCTCGTGTGTTTGTGTGGGAGTGTTCGTGTGTTTGTGTGCGAGTGCTCGTGTGTTTGTGTGGGAGTGTTCGTGTGTTTGTGTGGGAGTGCTCGTGTGTTTGTGTGCGAGTGCTCGTGCGTTTGTGTGCGAGTGCTCGTGTGTTTGTGTGCGAGTGCTCGTTTTTTTGTGTGGGATTGTTCATGTGTCTGTGTGGGAGTGCTCGTGTGTCTGTGTGCGAGTGCTCGTGTGTTTGTGTGGGAGTGCTCGTGTGTCTGTGTGGGAGTGCTCGTGTGTTTGTGTGGGAGTGCTCGTGTGTCTGTGTACGAGTGCTCGTGTGTTTGTGTGCGAGTGTTCGTGTGTTTGTGTGGGAGTGTTCGTGTGTTTGTGTGCGAGTTCTCGTGTGTCTGTGTACGAGTGCTCGTGTGTTTGTGTGGGAGTGCTCGTGTGTCTGTGTGGGAGTGCTCGTGTGTTTGTGTGCGAGTGCTCGTGTGTCTGTGTACGAGTGCTCGTGTGTCTGTGTACGAGTGCTCGTGTGTTTGTGTGTGGATTATCTGAGTACGGTGGACACTGTAGCTGAGCCTAATACTGTCCTCACCCGAGGTTGCCGTCCAGCAGTAGGGGACAGGAACCCTGGCCTGCCAGGTAGCTCCCGGGTTCAATCCCCGGTCCGTGCCGAGTTAGCTGATCCCTGCTGGGACAACATTAGGCGGCGCTATAATTGTCCTCAGTGCCACCTTGGCTAAGGAGTACCGAAGAAAAACAATATCAGCCAGGACTCCTGCTCCTGGCTGTTCCTCAGTGATTTGTGGTTACATCCGTGGCTCCGTCAGGAGTTCTGTTGTCTCTGAGTCAGAAGGTCGTTGGTTCAAGCCCCATCCAGAGACTTGAGCACATAATCCAGGCCGACACTCCCAGTGCAGTGCTGAGAGAATGCTGCACTGTCGGAGGTGCCGTCTTTAGGATGAGACATTAAACCGAGGCCCTGTCCGCCCTCTCAGTGGATTTAACAGATACCATGGCACTATTTCGAAGAAGAGCAGTGGGCGTTCTCCCCGGTGTCCTGGGCCAATATTTATCCCTCAATAAACATCACTAAATACAGATTATCTGGTCCTTATCACATTGCTGTTTGTGTGGACCTTGCTGTGCGCAGATTGGCTGCCACGTTTCCTACATTAAAAAGAAAGAACTTGCATTTCTAGAGCGCCTTTCACCACCTCAGGACGTCCCAAAGGACTTTACAGCCAATGAAGTGCTTTTTGAAGTGTCCTCACTGTTGTAATGTAGGAAACGCGGCGCACAGCAAGATCCCACAAACAGCAATGTGATAATGACCGGATAAAATGAGTTTAGTGATGTTGATTGAGAGATAAATATTGGCCCAGGACACCGGCGACATCTCCCCTGCTCTTCTTCAAAAATAGTACCGTGGTATCTGTTTACATCCACCCGAGAGAGCAGACGGGGCCTCGGTTTAACGTCTCATCCAAAAGACAGCACCTCCGACAATGCAGCGCTCCCTCAGCACTGCACTGGGAGCGTCAGCCTGGATTCTGTGCTCAAGTCTCTGGAGTGGGACTTGAACCCACGACCTTCTGACTCAGAGGGGAAGCATGCTACCCACTGAGCCCCGGCTGATATTGCACCAGTGACCACACTTCATTGGCTGTTGGAGTCAAGGCTTGACATCAGGAGGAGGGAAGCCCAACGACTGCCCTAAGCCAAGGCTGTCCCTCTGTCAGCTGGTGGATACAGGAGCATCGATTTCCGGAGACAGCAGAATACGAACCAAAAAAGTTAATCGGAAAAAACAAGTGACTAAGTGGCCTTGAGTCAGGTGTGAAAAGGTGGGCAGCAACTGACAGGAATTTTGGTATGACCGCAGATTTCACTCAACATAACAACAAAATAATGCTGGGAATGGCTGAGGTTAGAGGTGACGAATAAAACCAACAACCAGCTCAGTCACCGCCTTACCACAGGCCCGCATTGTGCAAATTTCTCGCGTCAAGTGTGTGGCTGTGATTCACCTGAAGGGATTGAAGAACCAACAAACACGCCTGGCACAGCGAGCCAGCCTGGAGTAACATTGGAGGAGGTGGGACTTGGTGCGAGTTAGCACACAAGACTTTTGGATGCGCTCGAGTCGACGGAGGTTGGAAGATGGGAGGCCGGGCAGGGGAGCATTGGACGGGGGTCAAAGGTGAGGCAGTACGATGGGCCTTAGCATCCTCATGCTTAGTGAGGGGGTAAAGTCTGGTATTCTGTCCCTGATCATTATCCAGTGACGTCCTGCTGGAAAGGGTGTGTGTCTGGATGGTGGGTGAGGGCAAGAGTGGGCTTGTCTGTGACCTCCCCAGGGGTGGAATAGCCCACTGACACTCGCTGTCTTGGCTTACACATAAAGAATGGTCACTTGGGCAAAGTATAGGACAGCAGCTGGCACTTATCCAATTCTATCCCATTTGTTCTGTACAGCAGTAGTGATACCCGCCCTCCTGTATGCTTCAGAGACATGGACCGTGTACAGCAGGCACCTCAAAGCACTGGAGAGGTACCATCAACGCTGCCTCCGCAAGATCCTGCAAATCCATTGGCAGGATAGGCGCACCAACGTCAGTGTTCTCGCTCAGGCCAACATCCCCAGCATCGAAGCTTTGACCACGCTCGATCAGCTCCGATGGACGGGCCACATCGTCCGCATGCCCGATACGAGACTCCCAAAACAAGCGCTCTACTCGGAGCTCCGACACGGCAAGAGAGCCCCAGGTGGGCAGAGGAAACGCTTCAAGGACACCCTCAAAGCCTCCTTGGAAAAAGTGCAACATCCCCACCGACACCTGGGAATCCCTGGCCCAAGACCGCACAAAGTGGAGGAGAAGCATCCGGGAAGGCACCGAACACCTCGAGTCTCTTCGCCGGGAGCAAGCGGAAGCCAAGCCCAAACAGCGGAAGGAGCGCACGTCAACCCAAGCACCCCACCCACCCACCCCTTCAACCACCGTCTGCCCCACCTGTGACAGACTGTTGGTCCCGCATTGGACTCATCAGTCACCTGAGAACTCATTTTTAGTGTGGAAGCAAGTCATCCTCGGTTCCGAGGGACTGCCTGAGAAGAAGAAGAAGAAGATTCCTATCCCAGTAGGAATCAACACCTTCAGGGGAAGAGGGAAGAAATCTGGAGGAAATAAAGTACCTCACTGAATGGATTAAAAACATAAAAGATACCCTGGAATCAGGGGCACCTACAGTGACAAAAGGACCCAGGGTGAGGCCGTACGAGGTGATCTGCGCTCACCTCAGTCATGCACAGAACTGCCAACCTAACCTGGTTGCACCATCAGTGCCTCTCATTGGTCAGCTGTCTCCATTCAGAGTGTGCGCGTATCCCTGTTCCGCTTTCCTATTGGTCCGTCATCCCATCCATCATTGATAATAAAAAAACTGCAAACAAAATTGATCTTTGGTTTAAAAAATGAACACGGCTGAAAGGGAAGCAGATTCAATGGTAACTTTCAAAAGGGAATTGGGTATATATTTGAAGGGGAGAAAACTGCAGGGCTATGGAGAAAGAGTGGGACTAATTGGAGAGCTCTCCTCCTGTGCTGTAACATTCTATGACTTCTTTTTTAAAATTCGTGTCTCTTTGAGCATCTGTCTGGTGACTAACTGGAAGCAAGTCAATGCAAGATCAGCGATGTGCAGACTGGGGAGCTTGAACGGAACATGTTGCTTTGGTCCTGAGAGGAGATCCGCTTTCCAATTTTTCAACAGTTGCACATGAAATGTTGGGCGGGCAAAGCCCAGTCCGTCCCAAGCAGAGGTTCCCGCTGTGTGGGTGTTAGCTGAGGTCAAGGTGGATCTCAACTGTGATGCCTCTGGTGATTGAGCTACCGATACTTACCGTCCAGGATTGTCGAGGCATGGCAGGAGCTTTCAGAGGTTTTGATCATCTGATTAGGCGTTACATAAAATGCAAGTGATGTTTGTTTTTTCCAAGTCTCCTCCCTCATGTTCACAACATTCCTATGTGTTCCTCCAATTCTGGCCTCTTGCGCATCCCCGATTTCCATCGCTCCACCATTGGCGGCCGTGCCTTCAGCTGCCTGGGCCCTAAGCTCTGGAATTCCCTCCCTAAAACTTTCTACCTCTCTCTCCTCCTTTAAGACGCTCCTTAAAACCTACCTCTTTGCCCAAGCTTTTGGTCACCTGTCCTAATATCTCCTTATGTGGCTCGGTGTCAAATTTTGTCTGATAATCACTCCTGTGCAGCGCCTTGGGATATTTTACTATGTTAAAGGCGCTATATAAATACAAGTTGTTGTTGTTGTTGAGATGCACTCCTATGACGTGCAAGTCAGTTCTCCGACTTGGGTACAGGAGCTGAAGACTAATTAAAATGTGTTTACTTGGAATTTCTACCAAAAGGCTGTGGATGCTGGAGGACAATTGGAGCTTTCAAGGCTGAGATCAGTAGATTTTTGTTAGATAAGCGTATCAAGGGATATAGAGCAAAGGCGGGTATAAAAGCAGGGAAGTCCTGCTACAACTGTACAAGGTATTGGTGAGACCACACCTTGAGTACCGCGTACAGTTTTGGTCTCCTTATTTAAGGAGGGATATACTTGCATTGGAGGCAGTTCAGAGAAGGTTCACGAGGTTAATTCCAGAGATGAAGGGGTTGTCTTATGAAGAAAGGTTGAGCAGGCTGGGCCTATACTCATTGGAGTTTAGAAGAATGAGAGGGGATCTTATTGAAACATATAAGATTCTGAGGGGGCTCGACAGGGCAGATGCAGAGAAGATGTTTCCCCTAGTGGGGGTATCTAGAACGAGGGGGCATAGTTTCAGAATAAGGGGTCGCCCATTTAAAATGGAGATGAAGAGGAATTTCTTCTCTCAGAGGGTGGTGAATCTTTGGAATTCTCTACCCCAGAGAGCTGTGGAGGCTGGGTCATTGAATATATTTAAGGTGGAGATAGACAGATTTTTGAACAATAAGGGAGTGATGGGTTATGGGGAGCAGGCAGGGAAATGGAGCTGAGCCCAAGATCAGATCAGCCACGATCTCATTAAATGGCGGCGCAGGCTCGAGGGGCCGAATGGCCTCCTCCTGCTCCTATTTCTCATGTTCTTATGTTCTGCCTGAATGATGGAACATGCTCGAGGGGCCGAATGGCCTCCTCCTGGTCCTAATGTTCCAAACTGCCCATTCCTGATATTGTGCCTGCAGTGTGGTATCACCCTGTGGTGTAAATGGGGCAAATTCAGCTCTGCCAACACTCCAGAGCGCGCGACACCACTCACCGTACCCCTCTCGAGCACCAACCCAGAGACATCCTGTCTGGGGGAATTAGGGAGTCAACTGGAAGGGACTGCCCTTGGTGACACGCAGAGCAGGAGTGAGCAGGAGCAGGTGAGTGATTTCAAAATAAATTCATTCTCGGGATGTGGGCGTCGCTGGCAAGGCCAGCATTTATTGCCCACTCCTAATTGCCCTCAAGAAGGTGGTGGTGAGCCGCCTTCTTGAACCGCTGCATTGCAGCAGTTTGATACAACTGAACGGCTTGCTGGGCTATTTCAGAGGGCAGTTAAGAGTCAACCACATTGCTGTGGGACTGGAGTCACATATAATAGAAAGACTTGCATTTCTATAGCGCCTTTCACAATCACAGGATGTCCCAAAGCGCTTTACAGCCAATGAAGTACTTTTGAAGTGTAGTCACTGTTGTAATGTGGGAAACACGTCAGCCAATTTGTGCACAGCAAGCTCCCACAAACAGCAATGTGATAATGACCAGATAATCTGTTTTAGCGATGTTGGTTGAGGGATAAATATTGATATAGTGCCATAGGATCTTTTACGTCCACCTGAGAGGGCAGAAGGGGCTTCGGTTTATCATCTCATCTGAAAGACAGCACCTCCGACAGTGTAGCACTCCCTCAGTACTGACCCTCCGACAGTGCGGCACTCCCTCAGTACTGACCCTCCGACAGTGCAGCACTCCCTCAGTACTGACTCTCCGACAGTGTCGCACTCTCTCAGTACTGACCCTCTGACAGTGCGGCGTTCCCTCAGCACTGCCCCTCTGACAGTGCGGCGTTCCCTCAGTATTACCCCTCCGACAGTGCAGTGCTCCCTCAGTATTGCCCCTCCGACAGTGCAGCGCTCACTCAGTACTGACCCTCCGACAGTGCAGCGCTCCCTCAGTACTGACCCTCCGACAGTGCAGCGCTCCCTCAGTACTGACCCTCCGACAGTGCAGCACTCCCTCAGTACTGCCCCCTCTGACAGTGCCGCACTCCCTCAGTACTGCCCCTCTGACAGTGCAGCACTCCCTCAGTACTGACCCTCCGACAGTGCAGCGCTCCCTCAGTACTGACCCTCCGACAGTGCAGCACTCCCTCAGTACTGCCCCTCCGACAGTGCCGCACTCCCTCAGTACTGACCCTCCGACAGTGCAGCGCTCCCTCAGTACTGACCCTCCGACAGTGCAGCTCTCCCTCAGTACTGCACTGGAGTGTCCAGCCTAGATTTTTGTGCTCAAGTCTCTGGAGTCGGACTCGGAGGTGAGAGTGCTACCCAGTAAGCGGCAAAGAGAGGGTTAGAAAAAGAGAAAGGGAAATTGAGTAAACCCATTTCTGTTCGCTTTAGAAACACACAAGTCAAATACATCTTTATTTCGGATGAAAGGTCACCGACCTGAAACGTTAACTCTGTTTCATTCTCTCTCCCTGCAGGCGCTTGCCTGACCCTGCTGAGTGTTCCCAGCGTTCTCTTGTTTTTATTGCGGCGTAAGCAGGCTGGTCTCCCTGCAATCCCAAATCCAAGCGCTGTGCAACATGCACAGACTAGCTGCAAAGTAACAGAGGCGTGCACTGTTGTCCCCTGCACCAGCTCCCCTCCTCTTTTTATTTCTCCTTTGCGATTTTCAGAGGGCAGCGAAAGGGTTAACGTGAGCAACAACAAAAAAAGTCAGCTGCCAAGCCACCTCCCCTCTGCTTGCTGGCTATTTGTGAATTGCATCGGAGAGAGAGAGAGAGAGAGAGGGCGGAGTAATCCCTTTTGTAGATTTCACTCAGTGAGACGGTTCCGTATCTAGTTAATTTCAAGCCACCTCCTGGTCAATTTCACCCACGCTGCATCTCTCAGGCGATGGCAAGCTGCGAGAATGGCTAAAACCCACCAGTTCTACACGATCTTGCTGCTCCTGAACATCAACGCTGGGGCCGGTAAGGAGTTCACCTGCTGTTAGAAGGAATGGAGGAGGGGCGGTAAAAAAAAACCCCACATTATATTTAAGCGTTTGAAATGTTTATTTACATCCCTGTGCTCGCAACATGGCGCCCGGAGTTGGATACAATGTTGCCACAAGGACTGATTGTTTCAATATCTCGTGATCTTAAATTTAGAAAAAAAAAGCCCCAGGTTGTGCTGCCGGGATTTCGATGCATGTTGCGACCGCCGGCGACTCTTTATCAGTTTCCAATCGGTTTCACTCTCTTTTGTTTACCTTCTTGTTAATTTCGCTCGCTTTGTGTGTGTGTGTGTGTGTTTCACTGCCCTGGCTTCGCTTTATATTCTGCATTGTGGTGCTTATCGATTATTGATGGGGGGCGCTGGGGATTGACTGTATTGATCCGTCTCCCTCCCTTTTCACACACACACACACACACACACACACAAACAAAAAGCGACAGGTATTGGAACCGAGTGGCTTTGTCCGGCCTAGTTTTATCCCCAAGTCCCGATCACAATGAGCGCCCTGTGAAAAGCTGATCGCCGGTTCTGTGGTGTCAATCTACACACACACGAGCCGGACTTTCACCAAGGCTGCCATTGCCAAAAAACAGGTTGCCAATTTTTTGTTCCCCCCCTCCCCCTCCTACATTCTGAATTTTAATGAGCTTAAGGAGGTGCCCGCTGGACTTAATTCAGAAGCGAGGCTTCCAGTAAATACATTGCTGTAATAATCTTCCTCAACCCCTCCCCTCCCATGTGTGCCTCTCTCTTTCAACCCTCTGTGGGTGATCTTGAATTTGGAATATGTGTCCTGGCTTGACCCGAAACACTTAACTTTATACTGGAGGGGAGTAATTGGGCACCGATTTAACACTTACTCTTGCCTATCTCCCTTCCTGACTCTGGTGGCTGATGTTGGGGTAATTGTGCCCGTGGCCCATTGGCACTTTGCCAAGGGTGCCCATTCTTTTGTTTACGAGCCCAGACGGAGAGTATTTGGCTGCAGGGCATGATGGTTATGTCTGATCTGATGGCCACCCTTGTGTGTTCGTCCAGCGGGCAACGGAGCGGGTATTGGATCGCAGCTGGGGCTCAGTGGGTCGTGGGTTCAAGTCCCACTCCAGAGACTTGAGCACATAAAGAAAGCTCGGCTGACACTCCAGTGCAGTGCTGAGGGAGTGCTGCACTGTCCGAGGTGCCGTCTTTCAGATGAGACGTTAAACCGAGGCCCCGTCTGCCCTCTCAGATGGCTGTAAAAGATCCCATGGCACTAATGTGAAGAGTTCTCCCTGGTGTCCTGGGGCCAATATTTATCCCTCAATCAACATAACAACAACAGATTACCTGGTCATTAGCACATTGCTATTTGTGGGATCTTGCTGTGTGCAAATTGGCTGCCACATTTCCTACATTACAACAGTGACTCCACTTCAAAAGTACTTCATTGGCTGTGAAGCACATTGGGACGTCCTGAGGTCGTGAAAGGCGCTATAGAAATGCAAGTTCTTTCTTTCAACCGGGAGCCCAGGGCCGCTTTTATGTAAAAAAAAATCGCCTTGCCCTCGACCCGGGAATGTTGAGGTCAGTTGTGCCACCCCAGCTGAAACCAGTAACCCAACAGAGACTGGGGATGGGAGCTGTGCTTCCCAGCAGAGCGCGCACACACTCACTCTCACTCACTCACTCTCACTCACTCACTCTCACTCACTCTCACTCACTCACCTCACTCACTCACTCACCTCACTCACTCACCTCACTCACTCACTCACCTCACTCACCTCACTCACTCACTCACACACTCACTCACTCACCCACTCACTCACTCACTCACTCACTCACTCACCTCACTCACTCACCTCACTCACCTCACTCACTCACTCACCCACTCACTCACTCACCTCACTCACTCACTCACTCACTCACCTCACTCACCTCACTCACCTCACTCACCTCACTCACCTCACTCACCTCACTCACCTCACTCACTCAACTCACACACACTGCATTTACCCACTGCAGAAAGGCAGGTGGTCTTGACAATTGGTTGCGGTGATGTGACCCATTTAATATTGCTGCTGTCGTCCTTTGTTGGGCCGATTTTTGTCAAGTTGGGGAGGGGGGGAATTATTAATTGATGAGAGAGAGAGGCAGGAGAAAAAAGAGTTGTTCATCCGTCTGCTTCGGTCCGTAATTGGGAAGTCAAGCCGAGGAGCCGCGCTCAAGCCCAGGAGTTCAGAATAAGTAAGATTCGAATTGACATTATTCAACAGTTGCGGGTAAATGTTACTGAACTGGAAGCTCTTTCCGCGCCCCCCCCCCCCCCCCCCCCCGCCCCCGCCCTGCCAGTTCTGGAAGAGGAACAGAGTCACTTCCCCTTTACGTGCAAGTTGCAGTTTAGCTGTAAGTTGGTAGCGGGGTGTGTGCTGTTCTTTGTCCAATGTCTTTGGACATTTGAACATGTTCTACCCTACGTAAACGTGAGGTCATCCAAAACTCGGCTGCCCGTGTCCTAACTCAGACCAAGTCCCGTTCGCCCATCACCCCTGTGCTCGCTGACCTACATTGGCTCCCAGTTAAGCAACGCCTCAATTTCAAAATTCTCATCCTTGTTTTCAAATCCCTCCGTGGCCTCGCCCCCTCCCTATCTCTGTAATCTCCTCCAGCCCCACAACCCCCCGAGATATCTGCGCTCCTCTAATTCTGCCCTCTTGAGCATCCCTGATTATAATCGCTCCACCATTGGTGGCCGTGCCTTCTGTTGCCTCGGCCCTAAGCTCTGAAATTCCCTGCCTAAACCTCGCTACCTCTCTTTTCTCCTTTTTAAGATGCTGCTTAAAACCTGCCTCTTTGACCAAGCTTTTGGTCACCTGCCCTAATTTCTCCTTATGTGGCTCGGTGTCAATTTTGTCTGATAATCGCTCCTGTGAAGCGCCCTGGGACGTTTTACTATGTTAAAGGCGCTAGATAAATACACGTTGTTGTCTTTACCTGATGCCATTTCCAGGGACCATTGTAAGTCGAGTCTTCTGTGCTTGTGGCTTCTTTGTATGTAGTCAATTAATATGGAAGACTTGCAATTATATAGAGCCTTATTGCAGCTCTTCGAATCATAAGCACTTCGCAATAACCCTAAAGAGCACTGACTGCTAATGTTGGAGACCATGGAATAGAAGCGAAAGAACTTGTATTTACATAGCGCCTTTAATGTAGCAAACGGTCTTGAGGCGTTTCACAGGAGTATTATCAGACGTTTGACATCAAGTCACAAAAGCTTGGTCAATCATAGAATCATAGAAATTTACAGCACAGAAGGAGGCCATTCGGCCCATCGTGTCCGCGCCGGCCGACAAAGAGCTCTCCAGCCTAATCCCACTTTCCAGCTCTTGGTCTATAGCTCTGTAGGTTACGGCGCTTCAAGTGCATATCCAACTACTTTTTAAATGTGATGAGGGTTTCTGCCTCTACCACCCTTTCAGGCAGTGAGTTCCAGACCCCCCAGCCACCCTCTGGGTGAAAAAATTCTCCTCCACTCCCCTCTAATCCTTCTACCAATTACTTTAAATCTATGCCCCCTGGTTATTGACTGAGTCAGAAGGTTGTGGGTTCAAGACCCACTCCAGGGACTTGAGTACAAAAATCTAGGCTGACACTCCCAGTGCAGTGCTGAGGGAGGGCTGCACTGTCGGAGGTGCTGTCTTTCGGATGAGACGTTAAACCGAGGCCCTGTCTGCCCCCTCGGGTCAAGGAGGTAGGTTTTGAGGACCGTCTTAAATGAGGCGGAGAGGTTTAGGGAGGGAATTCCAGAGCTTGGGGCCTAGGCAGCTGAAAACACGGCCAGCAATGGTGGAGCGAAGGAAATCAGCGATGTGCAAGTGGCCAGGATTGGATGAGTGCAGAGCTCTCGGTGGGCTGGAGGAGGTTATAGAGATAGGGAGGGTGGGCTGGAGGAGGTTATAGGGAGTATGGGCTGGAGGAGGTTATAGAAATTGGGAGGGTTGTAGGGGCTGGAGGAGGTTATAGAGATAGGGAGGGTTGTAGGGGCTGGAGGAGGTTATAGAGATAGGGAGGGTTGTAGGGGGCTGGAGGAGGTTATAGAGATAGGGAGGGTTGTAGGGGGCTGGAGGAGGTTATAGAGATAGGGAGGGTTGTAGGGGCTGGAGGAGGTTACAGAGATAGGGAGGGTTGTAGGGGCTGGAGGAGGTTATAGAGATAGGGAGGGTTGGCTGGAGGAGGTTATAGGGAGTATGGGCTGGAGGAGGTTATAGAGATAGGGAGGGTGGGCTGGAGGAGGTTATAGAGATAGGGAGGGTGGGCTGGAGGAGGTTATAGAGATTGGGAGGGTGGGCTGGAGGAGGTTATAGAGATTGGGAGGGTGGGCTGGAGGAGGTTATAGAGATTGGGAGGGTGAGCCAAGTACCTGATGATGTGGAAGCACTGCGGAGACCTGCTTCCTGTCCAGGAGGTGGTAATCTTTGTGGAATTCATCATTTTAGTTCTTGCTTGATATCTGATCAAATTCTCCTGTGAACTTGACTCTGTGCCCTCTTCCCCTGCTTTTTAGGTGACATGCTGCTACCTTTTCTTCTCCCGCCCCATCAATGATCTTTTCCTCTTTCTCCTCCCACACCCCTCTCCAACGACACTGACGCATGCTGGGGAATGGCCCTCTGATACTGGTGCCATCACTAGGCTTTATTCATAGAATCATACAGTACAGAAGGAGGCCATTTGACCCATCGTGCCTGTGCTGGCTCTTTGAAAGAGCGATCCAATGTGTCAGGCTGTGGCTCAGTGGGTAGCACCCTCGCCCCTGAGTCAGAAGGTTGTGGGTTCAAGTCCCACTCCAGGGACTTGAGCACAAAAAATCCTGGCTGACACTCCAGTGACACTGAGGGAGTGCTGCACTGTCGGAGGTGCCGTCTTTCGGATGAGACGTTAAACCGAGGCCCCGTCTGCGCTCTCGGGTGGATGTAAAAGATCCCATGGCACTATTCGAAGAAGAGCAGGGGGGAGTTCTCCCCGGTGTCCTGGGGCCAATATTTATCCCTCAATCAACATCACTAAAAACAGATGATCTGGTCATTATCACATTGCTGTTTGTGGGAGCTTGCTGTGCGCCAATTGGCTGCCGCGTTTCCTACATTACAACCGTGACTACACTCCAAAAGGTGCTTCATTGGCTGTAAAGCGCTTTGGGACGTCCTGAGGTCGTGAAATGCAAGTCTTTTTTTCAATAAATCCCACTCCCCTGCTCTTTCCCAATAGCCCTGTAAATTTCCCCTTTTCAATTATTTATGCAATTGCAAGTTATTATTGAATCTGCTTCCACCGCCCTGTCAGGAAGTGCATTCCAGATCATAACAACTCTGCGTTTTATAAAAAAAAAAAAAAAATTCTCATCTCCCCATTGCGCCTTTTTTATATTAAGTACACTATACTTCAGGAAAAATCCCACTTCCGTTAATAATCTTTACTATTCTTACTCTTGACTCGCCCCCTCAATTTTCTGCCATTGTTGTCACTGTCTTTGACCTGTGTCTTCCCTGGTGTGATGTGTCTCGCTGCTATTTCGAGACACAGCCCAAGGTTGGAAGGATGCAATCTGCTGATGTTCTGCCGGATGTTTTGAGCAGTTTGAGCAGGCATAGTGTAAACATTTGATCGGCGCGCCATTATCCTTCGCTGACATCCTCGTGTCACCCAAGTGACAGGATTATTCGTTATTTGAGTGCCGAGGTAGCAGAGCCCCTGCAATTACTTGCACGGCGGGAGACTAGCTGAATGCTCGGTGAAATTTGACCAAAATTTCCCTCGACTATTTAATGGGCGGGTTTAACCCCTTCATTTGAAACCGGTTGCCAGCTCCTGAAGAGGGTCGCTGGTGACCGGGGGGGATACAAATTAAAAGTTCTCGGGCAATTTAATTGCAGGCGGATGAAACAATGTTATTTTAGAAACCAGGAAAGTTGCCTGCTTTTTTTATTAACCAGCACCTCCCCTTTAAGACATTTATTTCTTTATGATCTGTTTGCACAGGGTAAGGAGAAATGAATAGGGCATGGTGGACACGCCTTTCATCATTTAAGACTGAACTGTGCACGGTTCACTGACCTGTGGCAGGGTCCTGCCAATGATTAAGGATTTCACCTTGTCCCGATTTTTTTGATTTGACTGCTTCTGGTTGCCAAGGGAAAAAACCGTACACGAGTTTTGGAACTCCCAAACAGAGTAGATAAGAGAGAAACTGTTCCCATTGGCGGAAGGGTCAAGAACCAGAGGCCACCGATTTATGGTGTTCTAAAGGCGACATGAGGAAAAACTCTTTTGCGTAGCGAGTGGTGAGGATCTGGAATTCACTGCCCGAGAGGGTGGTGGAAGCAGACTCGATCACGGCTTTCAAAAGGGAGTTGGATAAGTACCTAAAATAAATTTGCTGGGCTACGGGGTAAGGGCGGGGGGAGCGGGACTGGCTGAAGTCCTCTTGCAGAGAGCCGGCACGGGCTCGACGGGCCGAATGGCCTCCTTCCGTGCTGTAACCATTCTATGATTCCCGACCCAAATTCTCAGGCGCCAACGCGAGGAATGGATTGTCCCAGGAGCTTTCGGAACTAGCGGTCCATAGAAGCAAAAGCGCCCAGTGTTGCATTGAGGCCAGCCAGGTCCCAGGTTTTGATCCTGCCCTGTATAGAGTTGGCTGGGGTGATGGTCGGGGGTGTTCTTGGTGGCCTGGTGCTAGTGAGCAGAATAATCAGCCAGGGTTTTCAAGAAAGAAAGACTTTCATTTCTATAGCACCTTCCAGGACCTCCAGATGTCCCAAAGCGCTTTCCAGCAAATGAAGTACTTTTGAAGTAAAAACAGAAAATGCTGGAGATACTCAGCAGGTCAGGCAGCATCTGTGGAGAGAGAAACAGAGTTAACGTTTCAGGTCGATGACCCTTCGTCAGAACTGGAAAAAGTTAGCGATGTAACAGATTTTTAAGCAAGTGCAGGGGCAGGGAAAGGGGGGAGGGGAGGAAAGAACAAAAGGGACAGTACTTTTGAAGTGTAGTCACTGTTGTAATGTAGGAAACGCGGCAGCCAATTTGCGCACAGCAAGCTCCCACAAACAGCAATGAAATAACGACTAGATAATCTGTTTTTAGTGATGTTGACTGAGGGATAAATATTGGCTCCAGGACACCGGGGATAACTCCCCTGCTCTTCTTCAAAATAGTGCCGTGGGATCTTTTACATCCACCTGAGAGGGCAGACGGGGCCTCGGTTTAACGTCTCATCCGAAAGACGGCACCTCCGACAGTGCAGCACTCCCTCAGCACTGCACTGGGACTGTCAGCCTAGATTGTTGTGCTCAAGTCTCTGGAGTGGGACTTGAACCCACAACCTTCTGACTCACCTTACTACCCACTGAGCCTCAGCTGACACATTTGGAGATGTTGGGGGACAGGGAGCCAGTGCAGGGGTGATGGGTGAGCTGGGCTGCGATGCTGTGAGATGACTACCGGTAGAGCACTATCTGTGAATTCAATTGGATTTTGGTCTTCCTGTTCCGCATATTCTGATTCAGCTGAAGTCCGACGGCAATGCCATTTGAACCTTTCTGTTTAACGTAATCCGGTGTGTTGGGTATAAAACCACGCAAGGGCATTTGAGTCTTGTTTACCTGCATGTATGCAGCCTTGAAACTGCAGTTGGGTGAGGAGCCACTAATGGGAAAAGCACACAGCGCCTGATAGCAATCTGATACCCTGATTCCACACAGTACACTATGTGATGGCTTGTGTTCGACCAGCGCTCCCAAAGTAATCGAACTTTCTTGATTATGTACGATGATCTTCTCATTATCGTCTTTTCTTCTCGTCTAGAATGCCGACTTTTGAAATGTGATATTTCTCTGGGATAACCACACTTTCCACCCCCACCCCCACCCCCTTTCCTGAAGGTGCTGAATCATGCTGGGTGCGATTCTGCAGGCACTTGGCTCTCCCCTCTCAGCAGGGGACTCGTAAACCCATGAAAATATTGGGCCACCGATCTGTGGGAATAACGGGTTTGGCATCGCACAGGCGGCAAACTGGTGCACGGGTGTTGGCCGTGGCTCAGTGGGCGGCACTCTCGCCTTTGAGTCAGAAGGTTGTGGGTTCGAGTCCCACTCCAGAGACTTGAGCCTGTAATCCAGGCCGACACTCCCAGTGCAGTGCTGAGGGAGC
The DNA here is from genome assembly GCA_030390025.1 of Squalus acanthias. Taxonomy (NCBI): domain Eukaryota; kingdom Metazoa; phylum Chordata; class Chondrichthyes; order Squaliformes; family Squalidae; genus Squalus; species Squalus acanthias. The sequence goes on along the minus strand of CM059451.1, from coordinate 2,393,186 downwards.
GCTGCACTCTTGGATGAGACGTTAAACCGAGGCCCTGTCTGCTGTCTCGGGTGGATGTAAAAATTCCCATGGCGCTATTGCGAAGAGGAGCAGGGGGAGGGCAATAAATGCTGGCCTTGCCAGCGACACCCACATCCCATAAACAATTTTTTTTGAAAAAAAGTTCTCCCCGGTGTCCTGGCCCAATATTTATCCCTCAACCAACATCACTAAAAACAGATGATCTGTTCATTTATCGCCTAGCTGTTTGTGGGATCTTGCTGTGCTTGGCCTTGCCACTATTTCTACATTGACTGCGCGTCATTTAAAAAAAAAAAAGTACTTAATTGGCTGTAAAGCGCTTTGGGACGTCCTGAGGTTGTGAAAGGCGCTGTAGAAATGCAAGTCTTTCTTTATGTCCCTCTTTGACAGTGCACGAAGTGACCAGGGTAGTTAGTCGCTGTCTGTTGTGCCCGATCCTGTCCTGACCATGCAGGGGTCACGAGACCGTGATCACCGGCAGGAACCCTGACTGCTGCTCTTTTTTTTTTTGCATCTCTGTCTCCGGGAGAGGGGGTGGGGCACTGCGGCCAAGTGCGCCCCCCCCCACACCCCCACCCACCCTTGCCAGCGAGATCAGCTCGCTGACTTACCCGTCCTGCTCCGACCTGCCATATGAACTGGGAGCAGGAGTCGGCCGTGCGGCCCCTCGAGCCCGCTCCGCAGTGGCTCAATTGGTGAATGCACTGCCCGCCAGCCAACCAATGTACCGTTAGTTGGACAGTGCGCTCACCAATTGAGCCACCAAGATGCTCAATTCACACTTTTAAAGCTTGCTGCTTTCTCTTGTGGTGGACAGGGAAGTCCTAATTTAATAGGAAACTTTTGAACGATGGCATTTTCCAAAAAAAAACAACACACCTATGTTTAAATTGTCTTAAGAATCATGTTAAATGGCTGCTCAAAACGTATGATCAGTGACGGCTGGTTGGGTGGTATAGGCCGTGCCAACACAGGCTATAGGTCCAGACGGTATCGTATAGGAGTGCCTTTTATCTTGCTGTAGTTTTGGGAGAGTGATTCTATAGAATTACAAATTACAGCACAGAAACAGGCCATTCGGCCTAACTGGTCCATGCCGGTGTTTCTGCTCCACACGAGCCTCCTCCCACCCCTCTTCATCTCACCCCATCAACATATCCTTCTATTCCTTTCTCCCTCATGTGTTTATCTAGCCTCCCCTTAAATACATCGCTGCTATTCACCTCAACCACTCCCTGTGGTAGCGAGTTCCACATTCTCACCCACTCTCTGGTAAAGAAGTTTCTCCTGAATTCCCTATTGGATTTATTAGTGACTATCTTATATTGATGGCCCCTAGTTCTGGTCTCCCCCACAAGTAGAAACATCTTCTCTACATCTACCCGATCAAACCCTTCAGCCTTCTCTTTTTTTCTAGAGGAAAGAGCCCCAGCCTGTTCGTTCTTTCCTGATAGGTATAACCTCCTCAGTTCTGGTTATCATCCTTGTAAATCTTTCTTGCCCCTTCGCCAGTGCCTCGACATGCTTGTTGTAATATGGAGACCAGAACTGGACACAATACTCCCAAGCACTCCCAGTATGACACGGGCTTCCCGTCCCCATTCCCGGGCGCTCCTCGTGTGGTTCTCTGTGGCTCGCTTGCCCGGAGGCAGAGCTCGTGAATCGGGCAGCAGTTCCCAACAAACAAATGGTGGGTTCTCCACCGCCGAGGCAGTTGATATTTCCGAGTGTGGAGCATACGGGGGTGGAACAGTGCGTCTGCCACTGGCTGCTCTAAAGCGAGGTGGAATGGCGGGCAAGTCAGCTGGCGTTCTGCCTGATTTCCATTTTGGGAGATGGGAGGCAAGTTAGTAGAATTTGTCATCTGCTTCAATCAGTTGGTTTAGAGGCTTTAGGCGTTTTTTTGCCCCCCATTGATGGAGTGCCAGCCGAGCGGTAATCTCACTCTTATATTATCAGTCCTCTGTTAACCTCACAGCATTGGGGAATCCACGGGCCCCCTGGGCCTCTTTTAATAATGGTGACACTGAGTTGCTCCAATGTCTCCTGACCAGAGTCAGCGCCCCCACATCATCCCGGGCCCTGTGACGTACTGTTTGTTTCCACGTTTCCTCTACCTGCCTTCTAAATACACGGGGTGGGTTCCAGTAAATGCAACGTGACTCCACTATTCCAACGCTCTCCTGTCCTGCCTCCCATCTTCCACCCTTCGTAAACTTCAGCTCATCCAAAACTCGGCTGCCCCCGTGTCCTAACTCACCCCAAGTCCCGTTCACCCATCGCCCCTGTGCTCGCTGACCTACATTGGCTCCCGGTCCGGCAACGCTTCGATTTTTAAAGATTCTCTTCCTGGTTTTCAAATCCCTCCGTGGCCTCGCCCCGCCCTATCTTTGCAACCTCCTCCAGCCTTGCAACCCTCCGAGATCTCTGTGTTCCTCCAATTCTGGCCTCCAGCTCGTCTCCGATTTCCATCGCTCCGCCAATGGCGGCCGTGCCTTCTGTTGCCAAGGCCTTAAGCTCTGGAATTTCTTCCCTAAACATCTCCACCTCTCTCCTCCATTAAGCGGCACCTTAAAACCTACCTCTTTGACCAAGCTTTTGGTCACCTGTCCTAATATCTCCTTATGTGGCCTGTGGTCAAATTTTGTCTGATAATCGCTCCTGTGAAGCGCCTTGGGACGTTCTAGAAACATAGAAAAATAGGAGCAGGAGTCGGCCCTTCGAGCCTGCTCCGCCATTCAATATGATCATGGCTGATCCTCTATCTCAATACCATATTCCCGCTCTCTCCCCATACCCCTTGATGCCTTTTGTGTCTAGAAATCTATCTATCTCCTTCTTAAATAGATTCAGTGACTTGGCCTCCACAGCCTTCTGTGGTAGAGAATTCCACAGGTTCACCACCCTCTGAGTGAAGACATTTCTCCTCATCTCAGTCCCAAATGTCCTTCCCCGTATCCTGAGACTGTGACCCCTCGTTCTAGACCCCCCCAGCCAGGGGAAACATCCTCCCTGCATCCAGTCTGTCAGAATTTTATACGTTTCAATGAGATCCCCTCTCATTCTTCTAAACTCTAGTGAATACAGGCCTAGTCGACCCAATCGCTCCTCATACGACAGTCCTGCCATCCCAGGGATCAGTCTGGTGAACCTTCGCTGCACTCCCTCTATGGCAAGTATATCCTTTCTTAGGTAAGGAGAGCAAAACTGCACACAGTACTCCAGGTGTGCTCTCACCAAGGCCCTGCATAACTGTAGTAAAAATTGAGAGGTCGCACAACACCAGGTTGTCACCCGACGAAGGAGTAGTAAGCTCCGAAAGCTTGTGATTTCAAATAAAACTGTTGGACTATAACCTGGTGTTGTGCGACCTCTCAATTTTGTCCACCCCAGTCCAACACCGGCATCTCCGCATCATAACTGTAGTAAGACATCCTTGCTCCTGTACTCAAATCCTCTTTACTACGTTAAAGGTGCTATACTGTTGTTGTGTAAATTGTGTTGAGGTGGGGAAGGGGGATTGTAAACCAGGCCCACCTTGACCTGGGACGTAACAACGCGCATGATGACCTCGCCGTGTCACGCTCTGGTTTTGCGCAAACCAGGGCGTGCCTCAGATGGCTCCGGGCTGAGCCGCAATTTTGGCAGCGGCAGATGTGAAGGTAACTCGAAGAGGGGTCAACTGAGGTCCCTGGTCTCCGTCTGAGCGTCCCCCTCTCAGCACCCCATCCCCAATCTGGAAGTGTCTTAAATTGTACATAATGTGTGGAGGGATAAGCATGATGGGTAGACTGACCTCTCCTACCTTCTTGAATTTGAAAGAAGAAAGAAAGAAAGTGCATTTCTATAGCGCCTTTCACAACCTCCGAACGTCCCAAAGCGTTTCTCCGCCAATTAAGTACTTTTTGAAGTGTAGTCACTGTTGTAATGTGGGAAACGCGGCAGCCAATTTACGCACAGCAAGCTCCCACAAACAGCAATGTGATAATGACCAGATCATCTGTTTTTAGTGATGTTGGTTGAGGGATAAATATTGGCCCCAGGACACCGGGGAGAACGCCCCTGCTCTTCTTCGAAATAGTGCCGCGGGATCTTTTACATCCACCTGAGAGAGCAGATGTCTTGTTCTGTTTATAAAAAAAAAAGTTTACGACTCTTTTGTATAGTCACAAGTTGGGCTCATAGTCCGTGAGCCACCTGCATTCACAGTGTAAAATCTGGCTTCCTTATCCTGTGGTGGGGGGGGCAGAATGTTGGATGTACAAACTGGATCTTGAGCTGGTTTGAGAGGCCCATGCCTAGTAGTAGTAGTAGTAGTGGCTCCCACCACCAAGGTTTTGGCACGATCGGCTGGAATCAGCAACAACAACTTGTATTTATATAGCGCCTTTAACGTAGTAAAACGTCCCAAGGCACTTCACAGGATTATTATAAGACAAAAACAATTGACACCGAGCCACATAAGGAGAAATTAGGGCAGGCGACCAAAAGCTTGGTCAAAGAGGTAGGTTTTAAGGAGCGTCTTAAAGGAGGAGAGAGAGGTAGTGAGGCGGAGAGGTTTAGGCAGGGAATTCCAGAGCTCAGGGCCGAGGCAACAGAAGGCACGGCCACCAATGGTGGAGCGATTATAATCAGGGATGCTCAAGAGGGCAGAATTAGAGGAGCGCAGATATCTCGGGGGGTTGTGGGGCTGAAGGAGATTGCAGAGATAGGAAGGGGTGAGGCCATGGAGGGATTTGAAAATCAGGATGAGAATTTTGAAATCGAATCCGATAGCAAGTTTGACTGGATGCGCTAGGGAGGTGAGTCGGAAGACCTGTATTTACTGGGCCTTTCCAGCTGCCAGTCTCCGCTAATCCCGGCAGGTTTCCCGTCGGTTTCCCGCCAGCTGTGCGAGAGCCACGCACCCTGGGTTGCCAACTCTGGTTGGACGTATTCCTGGAGGTATCGTCACATGACCCTCCTGCCTCCAACCGCCCTGCCCCCGCACTCCCGCCATTGGTCGCTCAGCACCTCCGTTCTCGAGACGCACCACCTTTCCGCACCAATTGGAAAGCGAACAGACTCGATCAGCTGAACGGCCTCCTTCTGCGCTATACTATTCTATGATTCACCGTCTCGCCCACTCCCTATACTGTAACCTCCTCCAGCCTTACAACCCCCCGAGATATCTGCGCTCCTCCAATTCTGGCCTCTTGAGCATCCCTGATTTTAATCGCTCCACCATTGGTGGCCGTGCCTTCTGTTGCCTGGGCCCTAAGCTCTGGAATTCCCTCCCTAAACCTCTCCGCCTCTCTACTCTCTCTCCTCCTTTAAGACGCTCCTTAAAACCTACCTCCTTGACCAAGCTGTCCTCGTTTAGGGATTGGTTGGATTTGATTGCTGTGATTGTCTCTCTGCCGAGGTGTGATAAAGGGCAGTTAGAAAGATTAACTGTAGTCGTCTGGCATTGTTCTCTGTCTATATATGCTGTGCCCATTTGTATTTCTTCACTTCACCTGACGAAGGAGCAGCGCTCCGAAAGCTTGTGATTTCAAATAAAACTGTTGGACTATAACCTGGTGTTGTGCGACTTCTCACTTTTGTCCACCCCAGTCCAACACCGGCATCTCCACATCATAGTTTAGGGAGAACAGAGAACGTCTCGAGACCGTAGCGCATCCAGTCAAACTTACTGCAGGATTCAATTTCAAAATTCTCATCCTTGTTTTCAAATCCCTCCATGGCCTCGCCCCTCTCTCTCTGTAATCTCCTTCAGCCCCCCCCCCCCCCCCCCCCGAGATATCTGCGCTCCTCTAATTCTGCCCTCCTTGAGGATCCCTGATTTTAATCGCTCCACCATTGGCGGCCGTGCCTTCTGTTGCCTGGGCCCTAAGCTCTGGAATTCCCTCCCTAAACCTCTCCGCCTCTCTCCCTCTCTCTCCTCCTTTTAAGACGCTCCTTAAAACCGACCTCTCTGACCAAGCTCTTGGTCACCTGCCCTAATTTCTCCTCATGTGGCTCGGTGTCAAATTTTGTTTTATTGCGCTCGTGAGAAGCGCCTTGGGACGTTTTACTACATTAAAGGCGCTCGATAAATACAAGTTGTTGTTGCCTTTACTCGATTGGTTCCTTCTTGACTGTCAGTCGAACAGCCTTTTTTCCCCATCTCTAATCTTTTTATAACTAATAAATGAAAGTGTTCAACGAAAATGCGGGGGGGGGGAGGAAACACACCCATGTTTTTTTTCTTTTAAAATGCCAATAATGTTTCTCCAGGGTGCCCTGGAGATTAATCTCGAATTCCTGGAAACTCCAGGGCAATCCTGGAGGGCTGGCCACCCCTACATGCGTCAAAAGGCCAGTGCCGTTTGCATGGGTCTTGCACATTGTGAGAGGAGCTTAAGATTTTGGCACTGGTGATAAGGGAGCTGGATTGAGTAATCTAAACATGAACAAAACAAGTTCAAAATGCAACGGCCGCTTTGGTTCGAGAATATCGTTGGAGGTGCCTTGTGATTCTTCCAAGCAAATGTATTTTTCTCTCCTTGCCTGTCTGAAATGCATTGTGGAAATTTGTGAGGCGGGGGGGGAAAGTTGATGTTTGGCGACCGGTTGATGAAGTGCTGATTTGTTCTGTCTATGTGGCCTCTCCAGACTAGTGTTCGACTTGGTTAGTGTGTGGTGGGTGTGTCTGGTAACTGGTTCCGAATGAAGTGCTGATTGTTCTCTGCCTGACCTCTTCAGACTAGCGCTTGTAGCTGTTGCTTTGTTGGGAGTTTGGGAGCTGTAAACAGGATTAAGCAAGTGACGGGCTACCAGAAGAGATCCAATGCCAAGAAAACAATCGGTGTCCTGTTTCAGACGGATCTCCATAGACATCAATCCCAAGAGAGCCTCTTGTGTAATAAGAGTTCTCGCCTAATCCAGGATCAGTGCAGAATGAAGCCAGATAAGAAAAACAAAGTTTGCATCGGCAATGAGCACCTTGCGCATGGAATGCAACGCAAAACAGGGAGCTTGTAATTGGTGGTCTATTCCCCACTGTCTTCATTGAAACCCAGAAGGCGATGACGACTTGTGACTGTGATTTTAAAATTTGCGCTGTTGTGTTCAAATCCCTCAATGGCCTCCCCCCTCCCTATCTCTCTAACCTCCTCCAGCCCGACAACCCTCCGAGATATCTGCACTCCTCCAATTCTGGCCTCTCGTGCATCTCTGATTATAATCGCTGCACCGTTGGCGGCCGTGCCTTCAGCTGCTGAGGTCCTAAGCTCTGGAATTCCCTCCCTAAACCTGTCCGCCTCGCTACCTCTCTCTCCTCCTTTAAGACGCTCCTTAAAACCTACCTCCTTGACCAAGCTTTTGGTCACCTGTCCTAATATCTCTCTTATGTGACTCTGTCAATTTTTTGTCTGATAACGCTCTTGTGAAGCGCCATGGGATGTTTTTAGTACGCTGAAGGCGCTATATGAATGCAAAATGTTTCAGTGGCACGATCTGAATTTCCACCCGAAGGTTCCCAGATGGCTCGGTGAGCTTGTCGCTCACCCATGCAGATGGGAAGATCTTGAGATTGGTCTGGGGGGGGGCACCAGAGGTGATCCTAACGCCTGGGCTAGGGAGATGATGGATGAGCCAGAGTTCCTGCTTCTGATACAAAAAAAATACTGCAGATGCTGGAAATCTGAAATAAAAACAGAAAATGCTGGAGATACTCAGCAGGTCAGGCAGCATCTGTGAGAGAGAAACAGAGTTAACGTTTCAGGTCGATGACCTTTCGTCAGAACAGGAGTCTGACGAAAGGTCATCGACCTGAAACGTTAACTCTGTTCTCTCTCTCCACAGATGCTGCCTGACCTGCTGAGTATCTCCAGCATTTTCTGTTTTTATTCCTGCTTCTGATGGCCCACTCCAGGAAACGTGGGGGGGGTCCTGTGTTGGGGCTGTGCGTGGGGAGAGGGAGCGGAAGGGTAGGGGCAGGGCTTGGATTGGCTGTGATGCCTTGCTATCGCCAAATAGCCTGCTGGCATTCATTGTCAGTAAGGAGTCGGGAGCGAAGAAAATTGAGGGGGTGAGGAGAGGATTTCCACCTGAGAATAAAATGGACATCCTTTTTACCAGCTGCTGTCATTTCACACGCTTTGAAGTGCAACGGCTATGTAGGCAAAGGGCATTTTTGTCGACCGCGAAATCCCACAAAGAAGGTAACTGCCCAGTTGCTGTGTTTTTGGTGTGTGGGAGTTGAGAGATGTTGGCCGGGACACTGGGAAAGTCTGCTGTTCATCAAGTGGTGCTGAGGGACCTTTTTGATGTTCATCGGACTGGGCCTCCGTTCAATGCCTCGCCCAAAAGATGACCCTTCTGGCACTTCTTCAGCACTGCATTGAAGTACGAGCTCTGTGCTCAAGTGCGCTTGAACCCACGGCCGTCTACATCCACGGTGAGCATGCTGCCGACTGAACGAAGTTGGTACTTTTAAAAGAAGGGTGCAGCGTTCAATCAAACGTTCGCTGCTGTAAAGTTCTCTCACATTTTGCCTTGTGGTTCAAAAGACATGTGAGGGGATGCGAAGTGAAGAAAACTCGTGCCATGGTTTGATTTGTGTTCAGTCTCTTGGCTCTGTCTAGCAGGTGGTACTGCGAGGGGCTGGAGATGTAGCTATGGTACTGGATTAGCAACTCCGAGGTTGTAATTTGTGGGTGAGCGCCGATAACGATGACTGTGAAAGCGGCCAGATTTATCGTATTAAACTACTGCTACGCTGATGTCCTTCAGGGGAGGGTGCCCGCCACCCTTACCCAGCGGTGCCCGCCACCCTTACCCAGCTGTGCCCGCCACCCTTACCCAGCTGTGCCCGCCACCCTTACCCAGCTGTGCCCGCCACCCTTACCCAGCTGTGCCCGCCACCCTTACCCAGCTGTGCCTGCCACCCTTACCCAGCTGTGCCCGCCACCCTTACCCAGCTGTGCTACACTCATGGCAATGAGGGATGGGCAACAAATGCCAGCCTCGCGCATGCCTTGAGATTTTTTTTAAATCAATGAATGGATTTTTTTTTAAATAGACCTTTGGCGTCGAGCTTAGTTCTTGAGGAATTTCTGAAGAACCAATTGCAAAAGAGATGTGTGTCTTTATTCTGAGGGCACATGAACAGAATGACTGTATGGGCCAAGCAATGAAATAAACCCAATGTGTGTGTGTGTGCTTTTCTTAAATAATTTTGGGGTTCTGGGCGTCGCTGGCAAGGCCGGCATTTATCGCCCATCCCGAGTTGCCCTTGAGCCGCTGCACGTGTGTGTGCTTGCTCACGTGCGTGACTGCTCCTTGTCGTCTCCACCTTTTCAGGTCAGTAAGTGCACTGCTGCAGCACTCCACTGCAGTCAATATTTGCAATCATGCCACTCAATCTGTTAAATGTGCGATCACAGATTGAGACAGGACCGGGCTTGCTGTCTTCATCATTTTGCCAGCCAGCAGTGTACTCCACTAAACTGAAGACGGGGCTTTTTACTGTTAATCGGACCACTTTCCCTTAACTGTTTGCAACCTCTGACTCCCATGCATTTTCTTTTAGTCCCTGTTCGTGCCTCCTTGCCTGAAGGTGCTTACTCTTACTAGGGTACAGTTACACGGGTGCTACCAGCCATCTGCTGCCTTGAGGAAGTGGCCATGTATCTGATCAGACACTCGAACATTGTCGAGTGTTGATCAGGGAGGACAGAAGGCATTACAGCTGAACCCTACTCTTGCCCAACATCCCACGGAAACCCTTGTCTAATGAGAGGTGGGAACGCTGGGTGATCCTTCTCTGCCCCTGCCTCATCACCCACCCAAACCCAAGGGTGCTGAAATCACCATTTAACTGGACATAGTATGAACATTTTACACTCTCACCATTCTACCCATCACCAGCATCCTAGTGACAGCACTGCACCCTCTTCGTGAAGAAGTGTTTGACCAATAGTATTTGACGAGGGGGGGGTCAAAAGAGCCGTAAGCCAGTTTCACCGTGATGACGTCACGCCCACGAGTCGCCAAGGCTCACTTTAACCTGATTTATCATTGCTTTGACTGTTTGCCCAATGTTTCCATGACCAGTGCCCCTTTTAGATGCCATATGTGTGATGGTCATGTGGTCTTCACCTGGTTTCTGCCACCTCGGATCTTGACGATTGTTTGTACAAAGTTTGCGACTCCATGCGAGAACAAGTGTAATGTTTTTTTGGTTGGGGGTGGGTGGGGGGATACTAGGGGAACGAGAGCATTCCGGTTCAAGTGGCTAGTCCCAAGATTTAAAACATCCCCCCCCCTCCTATTCCTGGACTCCTCGCTTGCTTCTTTCACTAAAATCCAATCAGCATCCTCTTTTAATCGTGTGACCTTTTTTAAATCACTGAATGGCCCGTTACCCCTTCACTCCCCAACCCCCCTCGAATGGCTCAGTGAGTCTATCCAGAGAGTAGCTGCGCCCTGTACAAGGCGGCCCCCGGTTTGATTCCCAGGTTTATCCCGAGTTGGTGATCTCCACCAGGGCAGCAGTAGAGGGTGCTAGATTTTCCCTCCAGTCCGCCATATTGGAGTGGGGGGCGGGGCAGGAGAAAGTAGAGAAAACATCCAAGATCCCCACTGTTGATCGCTATCCAGTCATCCCTGCTGGAATTGTGTTGGTTTGTGGCTGTCGAGTAACAACCGGATTGGGTGTTGATCACTGAAAACAGAATATCTGGTCATTATCGTATTGCTGTTTCTGGGATCTTGCTGTGTGCAAGTTGGCTGCCGCGTTTCCCACATTACAACAGTGACTGCACTTCAAAAAGTACTTCATTGGCTGTCGAGCGCTTTGGGACCGTCCAGAGGTCGTGAAAGGCGCGATAGAAATGCAAGTCTTTTTTCAATTTTTGCAGCGCAGTTGCTATTATTTTGTCGGCAATTTGTACACCGCAAATGACTGGCCAGATACTTTTTTTTTTTCTGGTGCTGTTGGTTGAGGGAGAAATTTGGCCGGGATACGGCAAGAACTCCTTGCTCTTCCAGTAGTGCCATGCTTGTGCCCACCTGACCAGCTGTTGGTTTGACGTCGCCTCCAAAAGGCAGCACCTTCTGCAATGCAGCGCTGCCCCAGCCCTGCATTGGAGTGTTGACCCCACGACCTTCTAACTCTGTGGTAAAAGTGCTGACACTTGAGAGGGCTGGTGTTGGGAACAGCTTTGCAATAAATATGGGATACAATAAGTCACCCAAAGTTTTGTGTCTTCAAGTACCCCCCCACCCCCGCCCCACCCCCCCCCCCCAAATGAAATCTTCACCCTGCCTAAAGAACTATTAACGTTCACCAAGTCGAGAAGCGATCCTGAAGAGTGCAATGCATCTTCTTGGTACAAGTAAGGGATGGCTTGGGTTGCCAACCCTCCAGGATTGCCCTGGAGTCTCCAGGAATGAGAGATTAATCTCCTGGACACTGCTGGGAGCAAACCAGGAGAAAAATCACAGGGGCATTAAAAATATATATATATATTTTTTTCATTTTTGTTTGTAGGTGGGAGGTCATGTGATGAAACCTCCAGGGATATGTCCAACCAGAGTTCCATTCATTGTAACTTTACCTGAGGAAGGGGCGATAGCTCCGAAAGCTTGTAATTTTAAATAAATCTGTTGGACTATAACCTGGTGTTGTGCGACTTCTCATTTTTTTCAACCAGAGTTAGCAACCCTACGTGGGTCACAGAGATGGGTTAGAATGTGGAACTCGCTACCACAGGGAGTGGTTGAAGCGAATAGCATTTAAAGGCAGCAAGGAATCGAAGGATATGTTGATAGGGTGAGATAAAGAGGGGTGGGAGGAGGCTCGTGTGGAGCATAAACACCGGCTTGGGCCGAATGGCTTGTTTCTGTGCTGTCAGTCCTATGTTCAAGCGGCCAAAGGCTGTAAAGGATTATCCCCAGCCCAACAGCAGAGCAGCGCTGAAGGACTGGAGGGAGAAATGCATTAATGTTAAAAAGCAGCTCCCGAGTGGGTTTTTATTTGTTGATCTTGCTGGTGAGTAACCCGCCTGGGGCTCGTGCACAAGTGGAATTTCCGAGCCCTGCTATGGAGGCATCCAATCCTTTTTAAAAGCCAGACGAGGTTAATGCGCAAAAAAAAGTGCAATCCTCCTTGATGTTTCTGACTAGCCTTATTATTTTTTAAACAGAGTTAAAAGATGTAGCCATATCCAGAAGTTGGTGCCTGGGAGCAGGCCGCTTACCATAACAACCAATGCTGCTGTTGAGCCAGCTGCGAAAAGCGTGGGAGATGCCAGATTTTCTTTCTTGGATGTTTATGCTTAGCACACACGAAGATAGTGTGAAATATGTATTGCATCTTATTTTCACCCTTCCCTGCCTTTCCTGCTCCGCTCCAGATGTTTTTTTATGGGATGTGGGCGTCGCTGGCAAGGCCAGTATTTATTGCCCATCCCTAATTGCCCTTGAGAAGGTGGTGGTGAGCCGCCTTCTTGAACCGCTGCAGTCCGTGTGGTGATGGTACTCCCACAGCGCTGTTAGGGAGGGAGTTCCAGGATTTTGACCCAGCGATGATGAAGGATCGGCGATATACTTCCAAGTCAGGATGGTGTGTGACTTGGAGGGGAACTTGGAGGTGGTGGTGTTCCCATGCGCCTGCTGCCCTTGTCCTTCTAGGTGGTAGAGGTCGCGGGTTTGGGAGGTGCTGTCGAAGGAGCCTTGGCGAGTTGCTGCAGTGCATCTTGTAGATGGTACACACTGCAGCCACGGTACGCCGGTGGTGGAGGGAGTTAATGTTTAAGGTGGTAGATGGGATGCCAATCCTTTGTCCTGGATGGTGTCGAGCTTCTTGAGTGTTGTTGGAGCTGCACTAATCCAGGGAAGTGGAGACTATTCCATCACACTCGTGAATTGTGCCTTGTAGATGGTGGAAAGGCTTTGGGGAGTCAGGAGGTGAGACACTTGCCGCAGAATACCCAGCCTCTGACTTGCTCTTGTTGCCACAGTATTTATGTGGCTGGTTCAGTTAAGTTTCTGGACAATGGTGATCCCCAGGATGTTGATGGTGGGGGATTCGGCGATGGTAATGCCGTTGAATGTCAAGGGGCGGTGGTTCGACTCTTGCTTGTTGGAGATAGTCATTGCCTGGCACTTGTGTGGCACGAATTTTACCTGCCACTTAACAGCCCAAGCCTGAACGTCGTTTAGGTCTTGTTGCGTGCGGGCATGGACTCCTTCATTATCTGAGGAGTTGTGAATGGAACTGCACACTGTGCAGTCATCAGCGAACATCCTCATTTCTGACCTTATGATGGAGGGAAGGTCATTGATGAAGCAGCTGAAGATGGTTGGGCCTAAGACACTGCCCTGAGGAACTCCTGCAGCGATGTCCTGGGGCTGAGATGATTGACCTTCAATCACCACAACCATCTTCCTTTGTGCTAGGTATGACTCCAGCCAGTGGAGAGTTTTCCCCCTGATTCCCATTGACTTCAGTTTTACTAGGGCTCCTTGGTGCCACACTCGGACAAATAGTTCCAACCAATGCTCCCTCTAATCTTTTTTTGGGTGTGCGGCCCATTCAAATTTCCGCGCAATTGCGGTTTTGTTTCCATTTAGAAGCCGGGACCTCCAGGCCGCTGTGCGGCCGCGCCGCTTAACAGGAACGTTGGTGCCAACTCTTGGCAGGAGGCATGGGGGTTCCCAGTTGCTGGGTGCCCTCTGTGGCCTGGCCATTGCTCATGTTTTGTGCGGTGGCGGAGCGTGTTTGGACTGCTACAGGCACTCCAACCAAACCTGATCATGCTGTCGTCCATCCCCACAATGCCCACACACCTGCACTTTTTCCAGCTAGAGGTCAACGGGTCACGATCAGGGAAAGTAAGGTCACCAGCTCTAGCTTGGCGTTTTTCTGGAGGTTTAGAATCATAGAATGGTTACAACACAGAAGAAGGCCTTTCAGCCTGTCGAGCCCGTGCCGGCGCGCGCGTGCTCTCTCTCTCTCTCTCTCTGTCTCTGTCTCTGTCTCTCTCTCTGTCTCTGTCTCTGTCTCTCTGTCTCTGTCTCTCTCTCTCTGTCTCTCTCTCTCTCTCTGTCTGTCTCTCTCTCTGTCTCTCTCTCTGTCTCTCTCTCTGTCTCTCTCTCTGTCTCTCTCTCTCTGTCTCTCTCTCTCTGTCTCTCTCTCTCTCTGTCTCTCTCTCTCTCTCTCTCTCTCTCTCTCTCTCTCTCTCTCTCTCTCTCTCTCTCTCTAGCTAGTCCCACTCCCCCGCCCTTTCCCCGTAGACCTGCAAATTTTTTTCCTTCAGGTACTTATCCAATTCCCTTTTGAAAGCCGTGATTGAGTCTGCCTCCACCACCCTCTCAGGCAGTGCATTCCAGATCCTCACCACTCGCTGCGTAAAAAAGTTTTCCCTCATGTCGCCTTTGGTTCTTCTGCCAATCACCTCGAATCTGTGTCCTCTGGCTCTCGACCCTTCCGCCAATGGGAACAATTTCTCTCGATCTACTCTGTCGGGACCCCTCATGTGGTTTCATCACACGTCCTCCCGCCACGAACCACCCCACCCCCGCACTCCTGCCATTGGCCCATCCTCCGGGCGCCCTGCCTTCCCTCGGCCAATTGGGAAGGGCACAGACTCTGCTACCCAATTGGATTAATTGTGGCATCTTAGTGGAGCAGCCTTTTCCGCCTCTCCCCCCATCTCCAATATTTTTTATAAATAATAAGTGAAAGTGTTCAAAGAAAATGTGGGGGGGCGGGGGGGGCGGAAAGCAATTTTTGAATGCCCCTATGATTTTTCTTCGGGGTTGCTCGACGTGGTATCGTGGAGATTAATCTTCAATTCCTGGAGATGCCAGGACAATTCTGCAGGGTTGGCAACCGTAATGGGCACCTGAGTTGATCTTTCCACCCCACCCAATTGCAGTGTCCATATTGCTACCCCAGTTGAGATCACCACCAAACAGTAAGCTTGGGATGAAAAACAGAAAATGCTGGAAACACTCAGCAGGTCAGGCAGCATCTGTGGAGAGAGAAACAGAGTCAACGTCTCAGGTCGATGACCCTTCGTCAGAACTGGGACTTCCTTAATCTGTTTGTCCTCTCTCCATACCAGGCAGTAGTCTTGCATCCTGAGCTATCCACTCAATCCCCACTCCAACACCTCCATAGACTTTGTGGTCAGTCTGGTCACTAAAATATTAGAAATTCTATCCATAAAGCGGGATTACCTAACCAACCACCTGAACGCTAGATTTTCCATTTTTAAAAAAACCCCCCAGCTCACTCGGCAAGTCTTTACTCCGTGTTAGTACCGTCAGCTTATCTTGTTTGAATTAAACTGACTCAGCTGCTCGCGCAAGTGAGGTGAGTTGGTTGTTCCCTAATTAAAATTTCTGCCCAAGCCCACTCACTAATGCGCGGGGTTTTTCTGGTTTCCTGAGGAGCTATCAGACGGCTGAGTGACGTGGAAGAGTTCACAAAAATTCCCTGCTCCTCTTTGAAGAGTGCCATGGGCTCTTTTGCGCCCACTTTGGCGGAGGAGGTTTAACATCTTGTCCAAAAGACAGCGACCGTGCAGCACTGGCGTTTCGGCCAAGTATGGTCTCAAAGTCCTGGAGAGGGTCACTACCTCTTGCTGATGTTCTTCAGTGGTGACTCTCGGGCTGCATATTCCTTTTGCCTCTAAGTAGACACCGTGAAATTTTCATGGTTTGCTTGTAATTGCAGGATTTGAACCCTCTTTTCTCTGCGTGATCCCAAGGCCTCTGAATGCAACTTTAGATAGAAGGAGGGCCACTCGTTTACAGTGACTGAATGGCATTCTGTTTCTATTGCATGAAACAGGTGGATGTAAAAGATCCCGTGGCACTATTTCGAAGAAGAGCAGGGGAAGTTCTCCCCGGTGTCACGGCCAATATTTATCCCTCAATCAACATCACTGAAACAGATGATCTGGTCATGATCACGTTGCTGTTTGTGGGAGCTTGCTGTGCGCAAATTGGCTGCCGCGTTTCCCACATTACAACAGTGACTACACTTCAAAAAGTACTTCATTGGCTGTAAAGCGCTTTGAGACGTCCGGTGGTCGTGAAAGGCGCTATAGAAATGCAAGTCTGTCTGTGTGTGAAATGCTCGGTTTTTTTAGTGGTATTTTGGGGGATTACATTCCACAAATCTTTTTCTGTGAAAGGGGCAGCTAATTTCGATAATCATGGCCGTTGGTTTCCGTGACTTTATGTCAAATTGCCATTTTCCATACATATTGGGGTTCCAGGTGTTCTGAGGATTATGCTGCATGATTCTGAATCTTTGTTTTTTCTTCTCCCTTCTTCCCCCGGCCCCCCTTCAATGAAAATGGCTTTGAATGCCAGCAATGGGATTTGCTGGTTTGGTCTTGCCCCTTTTCTCCTTCGCTTCCATTCTTTTGTTGTGGAATCTCCTCTTTGCAGAAATGATGGACTGGGGGAGGGGAGAGGTGTCGAGACTCCAACTACGCCAGGCCACCAGCTGTGCTGTCCTTCAACTGGAAATATTTAACATTGTCTTTTATCTGCGGGACGCGGTTGAGATAAGTGGGGGATGGGGAGGAGGCAGATGGGAGATGCAAGTGCCGGCTCATTTGCTGTGTTTACAGCTTTTCAATTCTTAGTCGGACGCTGATCCCACTTGTTGTAAAACAGGGAATTTAAGCAGTCGTAGAGTCGCTTCCCACCCCCCCTCCATCACCCCCCCCCCCCCTGAATGGGTTCAGTTAGTAATTGCTGCATTTAAGATCATAAGAACATAAGAAATAGGAGCAGGAGTCGGCCATTCGGCCCCTCGAGCCCGCTCTGCCATTCAATAAGATCAGGGCTGATCTTCTGCCTCAACTCCACTTTCCCGCCCGATCTCCATATCCCTTGATTCCCTTAATATCCAAAAATCTATCGATCTCAGCCTTGAATATACTCAACGACTGAGCCTCCACAGCCCTCTGGGGCAGAGAATTCCAAAGATTCACCACCCTCTGAGTGAAGAAATTTCTCCTCATCTCAGTCCTAAATGGGCAACCCCTTATCCCGAGACTGTGACCCCTGGTTCTAGACTCCCCAGCCAGGGGAAACATCCTCCCTGCATCTACCCTGTCCAGCCCCCTCAGAATTTTGTATGTTTCAATGAAATCCCCTCTCGTTCTTTTAAACGCCAGAGAGTAGAGGCCCAATCTCTCTGCATTTGCTAAGCTGCACGGGTTTGATCCCTGTTCAGTGTTGAGTTAGCAGGTCCCCTCTGGGATGGCTGGTAGAGGTTACTCCAATCTAGCTTGAAGCTCGGGTTCCTGCTTTTGGTTGCTATCCCATGATTGCTGCTGGAAAGTGCATGTTGGCCCCAGGTGAAAACCAGACCAATCTCTGTGGGGATGGCTTTTTTTTTTTTTATTTGTCTCGTTTCCCCATTTCCCCCCCTCCATTACCCACCAACGCTCAATGTGTAAGGTCACCATGCACACACACGAACGCGTATCTAAGTGGTGGCTAGGACCTATACAACCATACCCAGAGCGAGTCAGTGCCTTTAGAAGGAGAAAGGGAACAAGTTGGACCTGAAGATAAGCATCCCGATTTAACTCTTCCATTGCTGCTCAATGAACAGTATGGAGAACACTGGTGACAAGGTGGGAAACTGGAACACGTGTCTGTATCTGAACAGCAGTGTTGATTAAACAGCAGTGTGGAGGTTTAAAGCAAAATACTTTTTGTCCTGTTCTCTCTCCCCTCCTGTCTTTCATACACTGACTCTTGGTGTAGTGATCCATAGGGATCGGACTTCTTTATTTTAATTTGATGTGGGCAACATTGGCAAACCCACATTTATTGCCCACTGCCAGTTTGCCTGAGGGCATTCAAGTGTCAACCATGTAGTGTGAGTCTGGAATGTGGGCCAGACTAGGGAAGGGTGGCCGATTTCCCTGAAGGACATTAATGGACCACTTGAGGGTTTTTGTGACAATTTGGCTGTTTTTATGGTCACTTTTGCTTGAAGCTTATATTTGGCAACAGATTGCAGTGACCAACAACTGCATTGCACTATAATGTGGGCTTGAGCATGTCCAAAACTCTGCTGCCCGTGTCCTAACTCGCACCGTGTCCCGTTCACCCTCAATTTTTAAAATTCTCACCCTTGTTTTCAAATCCCTCCATGGCCTCGCTGCACCCCTCCCTATCTCTGTAACCTCCTCACCCCCCTCCCTATCTCTGTAACCTCCTCACCCCCCTCCCTATCTCTGTAACCTCCTCACCCCTCTCCCTATCTCTGTAACCTCCTCACCCCCCTCCCTATCTCTGTAACCTCCTCACCCCCCTCCCTATCTCTGTAACCTCCTCACCCCTCTCCCTATCTCTGTAACCTCCTCACCCCTCTCCCTATCTCTGTAACCTCCTCACCCCCCTCCCTATCTCTGTAACCTCCTCACCCCCCTCCCTATCTCTGTAACCTCCTCACCCCCCTCCCTATCTCTGTAACCTCCTCCAGACCCTACAACCCTCCCTATCTCTGTAACCCCCTCCAGCCCCCGACTACCCTCGCTATCTCTGTAACCCCCTCCAGCCCCCTACACCCCTCCCTATCTCTGTAACCTCCTCCCGCCCCTACAACCCTCCCTATCTCTGTAACCTCCTCCAGCCCCTACAACCCTCCCTATCTCTGTAACCTCCTCCAGCCCCTACAACCCTCCCTATCTCTGTAACCTCCTCCAGCCCTACAACCCTCTCTATCTCTGTAACCTCCTCCAGCCCCTACAACCCTCCAAGATCTCTGCGCTCCTCCAATTCTGGCCTCTTGTGCATCCCCGATTATAATCGCTCCACCGTTGGTGGCCGTGCCTTCAGCTGCCCAGGCCCTAAGCTCTGGAATTCCCTCCCTAACCCTCTCCGCCTCTCTCCCTCTCTAAGACGCTTCATAAAACCTACCTCTTTGACAAAGCTTTTAGTCACCTGCCCTAATATCTCCTTAAGTGGTTCGGTGTCAAATTTTGTCTGGTAATGCTCCTGTGAAGCTCCTTGAGATGTTTTACTCCGTTAAAGGCGCGATATGAATGCAAGTTGTTGTGGAGATCCAACTCCAGCTTTGACCAGTCTTTCACGCTCGAATTAGGAGGCGCTTTGTTTGACCTTTGGCCTAAGGTGGTGGTCAGTTGGACAAGTGGAAGGTTGGAGTGTGCGGTTGATTGGGTTTAAAGGTCACCAGTTTGGCAAGCTACTCATTGAGCTTTTATTTACAGGTTGTGTAACTGTCTTTTTTTATTGGGAGCCTGGCAGGGTCACGGTCCTGACCTTGTGACCGGTTCTGTCTGTCTCTTAGCGGCAGAGATGAGCTTATTTTTTTTTAACGGCCTGGCCTCGAGCCATTCCATTTAAAGCCCAGTAGCCAAGCTTTGCTCTTCCTTGGCTAGCACCAAAGTACTCTGTACAGGGTGTGAAGTATGAGCATTCCTGCACAGTGAAAGTTAACTCGTGCAAAAACTCGACCTCTCTCGAATTTCACTGCTCGGGGGGCGCAGGAGAGGCTCTGCTTATGCTCAAGGGTTGGTCATGAAGGTTTTAGTAAAGTGCAGTGGTGGGTGGCAGTTTTTTCTGCACAGCTGCATTGTATGCATCTGTCTGCTTTGACATTTTTGCTGTAGCTCAATGGTGGGTGTGTGAAATTTTTCTTTGAATCTTTGAACTGTGGAGGGAGAAGAGAGCAGTATAATTATAGATTGCCCTTCCAAACCTTGGCTGTCTGGAGCAAGCCTTTTGCCATTAAGGTCATTAGGTGTGAGCAATTTAGAGGATGTTGTAATTGGTCTCCGAATACTGTGAACAGTTCTGGTCTCCATATTATAAAATGGATATAGAGGCACTGGCGAAGGGGCAAAAACGATTAACTCGAATTATACCAGAACTGAGAGATTATATCCATCAGGAAAGATTAAACAGGCTGGGGCTTTTTTCTCTAGAAAAGAGAAGGCTGAGGGGTGGACCTGATCGAGGTCTTCAAGATTATAAAAAGGTTTGCTAGGATAGACGTAGAGAAGATGTTTCCACTTGTGGGCGAGACCAGAACTAGGGGCCATCAATATAAGATAGTCACTAATAAATCCAATCGGGAATTCAGGAGAAACTTCTTTACCCAGAGAGTGGTGAGAATGTGGAACTCGCTACCACAGGGCGTGATTGAGGCGAATCGTATAGATGCATTTAAGGGGAAGCTGGATAAACACATGAGGGAGAAAGGAATAGAAGGATATGGTGATAGGGTGAGATGAAGAGGGGTGGGAGGAGGCTCGTGTGGAGCATAAACACCGGCATAGACCAGTCAGGCCGAATGGCCTGTTTCTGTGCTGTAGACTTTGTAATCCCTGGGCTATGGAAGGGAGGGAGAAAATATCAGCCAGAATCCCTGCTTCTGCTCACTATTTAGCGACCCGCAGGCTGGGCAGTGGACGCGTGGCTTAGTTTTGCCGACCCTCCGTGGTTGCCCCGGAGTCTCCAGGAATTAAAGATTAATCTCCTGGACACTGCTGGGAGCAACCCAAGAGAAAAATCACCTGGGGCATTTAAAAAAAAAAGAAGTGTATTGTTAAAGACATTTAGACATAGACATAGAAACTAGGAGCAGGAGTAGGCCATTCGGCCCATCGAGCCTGCTCCACCATTCAATACGATCATGGCTGATCATCCAAATCCAGTACCCTGTCCCTGCTTTCCTCACACAGAATCCCCACAGTACAGATAGAGGCCATCTCGGCCCATCGAGCCTGCACCGACACATATCCCACCCAATCCCCGTAACCCCACATATTTAATTCCCCCTAACATATCCCATCCAATCCCCGTAACCCCACATATTTAATCCCCCTAACGCTAAGGGTCAATTTATCATAGCCAAATCAACCTAACCCGCACATTTTTGGACTGTGGGAGGAAACCGGAGCACCCGGAGGAAACCCACGCAGACACGGGGAGAATGTGCAAACTCCACACAGACAGTCACCCGAGGCCGGATTCGAACCCGGGTCCCTGGTGCTGTGAGGCACCAGTGCTAACCACTATGCCACCGTGTTTAAATTGTATTTGTGTGTGTGTGTGTGTGTGTGTGTGTGTGTTTTTTCTTCTCTCCCGATCTCTCAACTGACTCCAAAGAGCTCTGAATAAATCTCGTACCCCTCTTCTTGCAGCAGGATGTCAGCTGTTTCTATCTGAGCCAACACTGTTGCCGTGGCAACTGCTTAGTAGGCTGTTCTCAGCTGGGGCCATAATTGTGCTTTCCAGCCCAACCCTTTTCTGTGAGAACTCGACAGCACCTTCAGCAACTCTTTGCAAACCCTTGCTTGCTCTGGAAAGGAATTTTTCTGAAGGGCATTTATGTTTTGTTTCTGGTCAAGAGTGAATTAAAGCGAGGCTTTGTCTGATTGCCGAGCGTGTGGTTTTTAGTTTGCGCGGTGTCGGTGGCTGATTGTCTTGCGCATGTCGCTACAGATGATCCCGCGAAGACTTCTCTTAAAAGGCCGAAGCTTCACGCCACGCGGCGTGGCCCCGAACCGGTGGCATTGGAGCCGATGTCGGAACAGGAGGAGGCCATTCAGCCCCTCGAGCCTGTTCCGCCATTCAATTAGATCATGGCGGATCTGTACCGTAACTCTCGTCCACCCGCCTAATGGAAAATCATTGGGGCGTTTTATTAAAAAAGAAAAATGGTGTGTATTTTCTGTTAACTTTTTCGTTTTAGTTCTAAAATTATTGGAGACGGGGGAGGTGTGGGAAAAGGCTGTTTGACCGGGTGAGGCAGTTGGAGGTGGGGGGAGGTCATGTGATGAAATCTCCAAGAATTTGTCCGAATAGAGCTACCCCCAGCTCGAGCTCTCGAGCTTGGTTGTGCACCCAATCCTGAGGTGATTCTGCAATGGCATTTCTTCCTAACTTGCACATAAACTGGGAAGGTTTGCTTTTTCCTGCGTTCTGCTTTTCTCTTTTTCCCCCCTTCCCCCCCCCTCGAACCAATTCTCTTTCCTTCGCATTTGAAGGTGAGGACTCCTCAGGTCCACAGGTGGACCAGCCCCCTTCCAGTTTCTCACCCAAGTGGCCTTTGTTCATGTGCGACCCTTGACCTTGAGCGACTGCGCACTCTTTGGCCAAGCCTGATCTGGTCCACTCCTGACATTGACGCACAGATAATTCCAGCAGGGAAGTCTCTGGCTACCAGTCGGGAGGAGGATCCCCTGCTAATCTTGGCCCCCCCCTCCCTCAGCCAAACAACCTACGAAGACTGAGGCCAATTCCCGTGTCCTACACGCCAATCTTTGCGTCGGAGTTTGGTAAATGTACCCCAGACCGGGATCACTTCATGCTCGATATCAAGCTGGGTGTGCCTTCACCCACTGAGCCAGCACAGGAGCTGGGGCAGAATTTTGGCTAACTTTACAATGAAACTTAAAAAAAAAACACACTTGCATATTATGTGTCTGTTTTGTTTTTTCGATTTTTGGCCTGTGGCAATATTCTTGGCAGGTACCTGTTCTCTGGGTGTGTCTGCTGCCTCTACAGCCCACCTGTACCTGCACCCTGTTCATTTTCTGGTAAAGCCAAGCTCCAAGCCTGATTCATCAGGAGCGGTTAAAATTAGCTTGGTTGACACACCTTTGTCCTCCTTTTAAAATTTTCTCAAGCAGGCTTCGATTATGTGCAACTGGGCCACGCAAACCAGGGCGGCCCCCCCGCGCCTTGCCCCTGTTCTGTGCCCAGTTGTCTTGATCTCAGTTGGGGTAGGTACAAATTGGTCTCTTGGGCCCGTGGGTTGAGGGAGAGGACAACTCCTGATCGCCGTGGAGGGGTCCCTGGCTGGCGAAGCACGACGAGGGGCTTTGGCTGCGGAGGCGATTGGGTTCAGTTATAGGGTCCAAGGTGGTCTAACCGCCTGCTGAGATTAGCCGGCCAGGTTCATGGGAATTTTTTTTTCGTTCATGGGATGTGGGCGTCGCTGGCGATGCCAGCATTTATTGGCCATCCCCAGTTGCCCTTGAGAAGGTGGTGGTGAGCCGCCTTCTTGAACCGCTGCAGTCCGTGTGGTGAAGGTACTCCCACAGTGCTGTTAGGGAGGGAGTTCCAGGATTTTGACCCAGCGACGATGAAGAAACGGCGATATATTTCCAAGTCGGGATGGTGTGTGTGACTTGGAGGGGAACTTGGAGGTGGTGGTGTTTCCCATGCACCTGCTGCCCTTGTCCTTCTAGGTGGAAGAGGTCGCGGGTTTGAGAGTTGCTGCAGTGCATCTTGTAGATGGTACGCACTGCAGCCACGGTACGCCGGTGGTGGAGGGAGTGAATGTTTAAGGTGGTGGATGGGGTGCCAATCAAGCGGGCTGCTTTGTCCTGGATGGTGTCGAGCTTCTTGAGTGTAGTTGGAGCTGCACTAATGGTCATTTGGACAAGTGGGCACTAGCACCTGTGGAACTACCCCACACCCGCTCCCCTCTTTCTCTATCGCCTTTCTCCCCCTCCCAGGTAGAATCAACACTTCAGAAAATTGACACAGCCTGGGGGGGGGGAAGGAAGAACCTTCAAAGGCTACTGTCTTCACAGAAATCTGTTTGCAGGAGAGTTCAGCAATACTTGAGTTGCCGAGATGTGTTTCAACAGGATTGTGCTGTAGCTGCAAACAAGGGAAGTGAATGCTTCTTGTCTGTCGGCGCTCAAATTCCTGGAACAGTCCTAATTACTTCAGCATGCGCTCAAGTTTAATTTCCACAGCGGCTGATCTCCCGTGGCATTGCTCTCCGGTAGTCTGGGAACTGGAGCACAATTGTGACATTTAGCTGCTTGCCTGGCCTGTCCCTTTAAGGCCACTGCTCAAGCACGGCTTGCGGGGAATTGGTTTTAAGTCCGCCCCAAGGTCAATTATTGGCGGTTTCTCTAGACTGATTCCTCTCTTATCTCGAGCTCTGCAGGTTCGAACAACAGGAAATGGCTCGTTTTCTCTTTCTCTTTTCTCAAGATTGTGTAATGTGATGTAGGAGTGTGTATTTTGATCTGTAGCCAGTGCCACCGACTAATGCTGGGCTCCAGAAGAGCTCGACAGGGCCCTTTGCTCGAGTGGCCATTGTCCACGTGCGAACCTGGATTGGCGGCAAGCTATTTGACCACGGTGAGCTTGCTACCCTGCCGCATTGGTCAGTGACTAGCTGTCGGGCAGGTTGTTATTGGGTGTTTGTATCTTCGCACTCTTTTTAGAGAATAGCATGAAGTAGTGGAAGGGTTTGCAGACTAAAAGCTTGGTCAAAGAGCTACGTGTTAAGGAGGAGAGGTTTAGAGAGGCTTAGGGCCTAGACCGCTGAAGGGTAGTGGAACAGTCTGATAGGCCACAAGGTCAACGCTCCCTCCATGGCCGTAACCAGTCGATAGAATCCTAGAAATTTACGGCACAGAAGGAGGCCATTCGGCCCATTGTGTCTGTGTTGGCCGAAAAAGAGCCATCCAGCCTAATCTCGCTTTCCAGCTCTTGGTCCGTTGCCCTGTAGGTTCCGGCACTTCAAGTGCGTATCCAAGTACTTTTTAAATGCGATGAGGGTTTCTGCCTCTACCACCCTTTTCAGGCAGTGAGTTCCAGACCCCCACCACCCTCTGGGTGAAAACATTTCTCCTCAACTCCCCTCCTAATCCTTCTCCCCAAATCCCCTCTGATCCTTCTCCCAATTACTTTAAATCTATGCCCCCTGGTTTCGACCCACAATTCAGGGGCCAGAGCTTCGGTCTCCTCCAATGTTCCCTGTAGGTTGCGCACGCTCCAGGGAATCCGCGCAGTCGGCTTGCCTGCTTTTCAATACAAAAACCGCACGAGTGGTATTTTGAATGGCCCGCGCTGCTCCTTAAAGGGGCCACGCAGGACCAAACAAAATTAGAGGGACTATTCGTCTCCACTCGCTGGGACTGTCTGAACCCTGCACCTTCTGGCTCTGAGGTGGGAATGCTACCACTGCGCCAAAGGCTGGCTCCCATCGGGCACGTGAACTGTGGCTTTGTTCCTTTTTGTATTTTTCCGGACCCATCTCAAAACCCATGGACCTGGAGCTTCAGAATGAACTGAAAGGCAGCTTACTCTCCTGGCATTTTCATAACTTGGGCATTGCACACAGACTTCTGGAGAATCAAGCGTACATTTCCCCATCAGAGATGAGAGTGGGGGGGGGGGCGGGGGGAACTGCAAATGCTGGAGATACACAGCAAGTGAATCAGCGTCTGGAAAGGGAAAAGCGATTAATGATTTGGATTTGTCAGACTTCAGTCAGTTCTGATACGAACTCACAATGTTAACCTATCCTCCTCTCCTCGTACTGATGGGCCTCCTGTGTATTTCCAGCCCTTGTATCTCCTCCTTTGGCTCCGTGTCAATTTGTGTCTGATTTACGCTTCTGTGAAGCGCCTTGGGACGTTTTCCTATGTTAAATGCCATTTGGTCTCGCTTTTTTAATCTGTTACTCCCTAAAATAGTTCCTGTTTGGTCTTTGTGCAAACCAAACTAGCCTTTCCTTTCAACAGGGAGAGCATTAATGAAAGCCATTGTAATCCGTTCATTATCAAGTCTCGATTTGTTCCCGATTCAATGGATTCTGCGAAAGCTGTTCCCAGACGCTCTGACTTCAGACTGTAGTGGGACAGTATTTTTAAGCACAATTCCCTCCCCATGCTCCCCTGGCTTTTTCTGTTGTCTCTCCTCTCTCTCTCTCTCTCTCTCTCTCAGACGTTTAAAATCACCCTTGTCCTTTAACCCGTCCAACAGTTGCCAAAGTTCAGACCCGTCAACCAGACAACACAAAACCCAATGAATCTGTGAAAAACATCTTTTTACTTAAAATCAGCAAGAGATTACAAGTAAGCATCTGACAGTTATGTAGCGTATAATAATTCTCAAATATACTTCAGCATACACAGAGCTATCCCTTTACTTTAAAATCAAGCGATAATAAGCCAACTCTACATACGTACTAACACCAATGAGTGGTCAATCCGGCAGTGACCAGGTCGCCCCCGAGTGTCTTAAAATAGCATCTCATACCCTAAAAACCTGGGCAGGCTCCTCAATGCGTATGTGTCCCAAACTGTGTGACAAATAGGTCGGCAGTTGCTTTCCTCTTCTCAGTGGGCCCCAAAGCCGTTCACACAGGTTGCCTGAAGATGTTCCTGTCTTTGTAACGCCCAACCGTTTGTTCCTGCTCAGGGTCTGTCGCTTCCATATCTGATTAACCGCTTTCGTACAAAGTTCCCACAGGGAATCAACCTCTCGAAGCATGCTGGTATATTAAATTTGGTCAACTTTTAAGTTTGGTCAAGTTATAGCAAATTCTTATAGCAAATGGCTTATTCTTACAATCTCCTCCTTTCCTTCACCTCCCCCACCCCCCTCCCACATACAACCGCGACAGTAATTCAGCTAACTATATTTGTCATGAGTAGAAATCTCTTCAGATGAGCTCTCCCGAAGTTTGGAGGTGATGGGAAGATTGTAGGCATAGATTCCTCTTGGAAGGAGTGGTTTGCTGTGATTACCTTGACGGTATATTTTTCACTTTTTTTTGAACGGCATCTTCACCTGGATTTCTCAATGTCCATAGTGCAGGGTGGGGTTGCCAACTCTTCTGGAATGGAAGATTAATTTCCAGGACACTGCTGGGAGAAAAACTTGGGAGAAAAATCATTCGGGGGTTTATTTCCTTTTGAATACTTTTGTTTATTAGCGAGATAAAAATAGGGGGGTGGCCGTTTCACTAATGGTGAAGAATCATCCAATCAGATAATGAAGAGTCTGTTCGCTTTCCAATCGGTGGGGGAAGGCGGGGCGTCGGCGAGGATGGACTTGTCGGGCAACCAATGGCGGGAGTGTGGGGGCGGGGCGGTGGGAGGTCATGTGACGAGACCTCCAGGCCTATGTCCGACCAGAGTTGGCGACCCTAAGTGCAGGGCTTCTCCAAGGTTGAAGAGAGTTGGGGATGAAACCAGCTTAAGTATTCGATGACACTGAGCTTGAGTTTTAAGGGCCTGTAGGTTGAAATGAGGGGAGGACACCAGTATTTAGTGAGGCGGGTCTGGGGGTGCGGTGGTAAGCAAAGGAAGATTTTATTGTACTGAAGAATGTAGCGGACCCGACTGCGGTCCTTCATTCTGGATTCGCGATGTGCGTGGTTCGTTATGGTTTGCCACTACTCTGGGTCTGCTGTGAAACCGGGTCAGGCCTTGGCTGTGTTGCTGCAAGTCTGCTCGTCCGCCCTACAACGCGAGTGCCACCCTGGCAGGTTAACGTCTAAAGAATAATGGCTATCTGGGTGCGATTTTAATAAGTGTGCCAGGAGTTGTCCTCATTTTCCCCCCCTCTCATCAAGCAGGAGTTGCATCAGAAAATGGGGCAGGTGCAACAGTGGGCAGAGTCCAGCTGGCATTGAAGTCCCACTCGTTTTCTGCTGCTGGCTACTGGGCCTGCTGCAGCAGCTGGCAATGCCAGGCTGGCGACTGTTGCTGAGGGGCACGTCAATGGTTGCTGGCAGCCTGGAGCGTGAGTGCAAGTCGCCCAGTTGACTGTGGGAGCAGGGACAGGCATCCCAGCGGAGCCAGACATGGGGGAGGGGGACCGGCAGATGCAGGAGGTCTGAAATGAGTGCGAGAAACACACCGGACCCCGCAAAATGTGGCTTACTCTGAGAGGAGCAGGCCCCGTGACAGCAGTTGTGCTCTTGGAGGGGGTCCACACCCAACTTGCCTCCCCCCACACCCACCCGCCTCGTCCTTAAATACTGACATGCCTATCGACATTACCATTATTGAGGCAATACATGCATGTGTGGTGGTACTGAGCCATTCAGCCCAGGCTCAAAAACCTGTCTGTACTGAGTTACTACTGTTGGCCTTTATGTCTCTGGGTGGGTGGTGGTAGTCTGGAATGGTTGTGGGGTGGGGGGGGGGGGAATCGGCCAAGGGTTCCTGCTCCTGATTTGTTATCCAGTGACCACCCCTGCTAGGCAGTGCACGGATGTCCGACGAGGACGAGATTGGGTTTGCTGGTAACTACCCTAGGCTGCCAACACTCGCTGGCTGGGCTTCACACCTTGGCCAGGGTGCCAGAAGGCTGCTGATGCTCGTGAAGCGTTGCTGCCATCGGGAGGAGTGGATTTGGGAGGAAGGAATACTTAAAAGTTTGGAGTTTTCATGCTCTTTGCATGTGACGGGTGAGGAAGTAATCACCACAGAGCTCTAACGGGACTCGTTGGCACTGTGGATAAACGATGTCCTTTTAACATAGCGCAGTGTGCTGATAAGTGAATCTGAAGATGTCCATTTATGTAGCGCCTTCTCGTGTCTCGAGACGCATTCGATTAACTTTGCGGTGCAAAAACCGCAAAGTGGGCAAATGTGGCAGCCATTTTGTGCAGGGTAGCATTCCACAAACAACAACAAGATGGATGACAGGTTAACAAGTGGTGGAAGGAGCAGTGTTGGCTACGGCACTGGGCAGCACCTGGGGCTTCGGCTGAACCGCTCATCCGAAGGATGCACTTGTGGAAATGCAGCACTCCTGCAGCACCTGACTGGAGCCTTGGCATGGGTTATAGACTCAAAGTTGCGGAGTGGGGCTCGAGCCCACAACTATCTGGCTGTGAGGTAGGGGTGTGTGTGCGCTTCCCAAGTGAGCCACGGCTGACCCTACTCAAGTGCACGTTGCTTGTGACTTTCTCGATCCAAAGGTCTGTTTTTTGAGCGGCTACTGAACCGGGTTGATGCAGGGAGTCTGTGTGCCACTGAAGCGGAGGTGATCAAGCACTTTACATAATGTGGAACCTCTAATTATAAACCTCTTAACTGCTAAGCTGCACTCTGCCACACGCTGTGCTTCTAGGCGCATAAATAGTGCATCGTTTATGGATTTTGTGAATGTGTTTTTGCCAGGGAATGGAATATTTCCCCACTTGTCACAGAGTGTTGGTACCAAGTACTCCAGGTCAATCAACCATGCAGTGAGAGACTCTTTCCCCACTCTTGCTCCTACAACGTATCTGAACGTCAATGTCAGAAGATTATCCCCTCTGAATTTTTCACTGCTCGTTTTTCCCCCCTCCACTCTTGAAGGCATCTGATACCCTGGTTACACTGTCCATTGGAGTGGCTCCAAGATTCATTATCTCATTGCTGTTGCAATTAGTATCAATAATAGCCTACAAACCCAAGGGTTGGGTGGTGATCAGTATAACGAGCAGAAATATCCAAACCAACTATCGCAGAATCAATGTGATTTTGGAGTCACAAGCAAGATTCCACTTTGATGCAGACTTGCAAGTAGTTTTAAGCTCTGAACCGATGTCCACTAAGACTGGGTTGAGACAGTCTGACCTAATTTCTACATAAGACCTTTATAACTATAAGCACGATGTCATCCTATCCATCTGGGCTTTTTATTTTATTCGTTTATGGGATGTGGGCGTCGCTGGCAAGGCCGGCATTTATTGCCCATCCCTAATTGCCCTCGAGAAGGTGGTGGTGAGCCGCCGCCTTGAACCGCTGTAGTCCGTGTGGTCAAGGTTCTCCCACAGTGCTGTTAGGGAGGGAGTTCCAGGATTTTGACCCAGCGACGATGAAGGATCGGCGATATACTTCCAAGTCAGGATGGTGTGTGACTTGGAGGGGAACTTGGAGGTGGTGGTGTTCCCATGCGCCTGCTGCCCTTGTCCTTCGAGGTGGAAGAGTCCAGCGATCAATTGGTGCTTTCACGAGAGAGAGAGAGAGAGAGAGAAGGGAGAGGAAAAAAACCCCAGATGATTGAAGTCTCAAACTGGAGTTCAGAAGAATGAGCGGTGATCTCATTGAAACGTATACGATTCTGAGGGGGATTGACCGGGTAGATGCTGAGAGGCTGTTTCCCCCTGGCTGGAGAATCTAGAATTAGGGGTCATAGTCTCAGGATAAGGGATCGGCCATTTAGGACTGAGATGAGGAGAAAGTTTTTCACTGAGGGTTGTGCATCTGTGGAATTCTCTACCCCAGAGGGCTGTGCAGACTGAATCGTTGAGTATATTCAAGGCTGAGATAGATAGATAGATTCTTGGGCGCGAAGGGAATCAAGTGGAGTTGATGTCGAAGTTTAGCCGTGATCTTATTGAATGGCAGAGCAGGCTCGAGGGGCCGCATGGCCTACTGCTACTCCTGCTCCTATTTCTTATGATTGAGACATTCAACCTCAAAATAGTTGGAGCTCTTGAGGCACTCAAATATTTGTTGCGTCTTTTATTAATCTGACCAGCAGCACAGTCGGAAGGTCTATTTTTAGCATATTGCTTTTGGAGGAAAAATCCCACTGAAGCCGATTGATTTCAATGTTGTGCGATGATCTTCATTCGTCACCTCCATTGCCCACTGCTCGATATTGTATGGCTCAGAATGCTCTCTTCAGACCCATACGGATAGAACCTGCAACAGAAGCACAAGCTGCCTTTATTATTCCTCATCACATCCCTTAAAGCACTTTACGCAGAATCAATAGTTTGTGAAAAGCAGTCCCTTCACCTCGGCAGCCATTTTGGAAACGACACGATCCCACAACAAGAAAGGAATGAATCTTTGTTTGATGGTGGTTGTAGGAGGGAAAAATTAACTAGGACTAAGCGATCTCTCTGCTCGCTCGCTCTCTTATTTGACGAGTTCCTTGGGAACTTTTACATCCATCCACCGAAACAGGTTGACGCTGCCCGGGTTTAGCCACCTCTCTCTCTCTCTCTCTCTCTCTC
>CM059451.1:2298741-2362071 GCA_030390025.1 Squalus acanthias | reverse complement strand
GCTCTCTGGTGTGTTGATTCCCAGCACGCTGGTCAGTTAATGGGCCGGGGAGGTGGGGAGTGTTGTTGCCATCAATGGTCGAGTCTAATCCTGTGTGTGTGCGCGCTCACTCTCCGGCCGTGATTAAGGGATAATGATCAGGTGTGGGACGGCTGCCTCTTGTCTTGATTCTTTTTATCCTCCCTTGCCTCGGGATTTTAAAACCTGCGCCTTAGCTCCGCAACTGGTCTGTGGGGCCCAGTACTACCACTGACCACTTGCTCGGGTGCCCTGACTGGAATGTTTGGGTGACGTCTTGAATTCAATGTGTGAGGAAGTGCAGTCATTCTGGGCATGTGTACTGTTTGTATGACCCAACCCACTGGGTAAATCCCATAAATTCAGCCCTTCGAACTTGCCAGTTTCTTGAAGTTGATTGCCGTTGACTGCCTGCATGTTGGGAATCAGCGGGAGGCCATTCAGCCCCTCACGCCTGTTCCACTATTCAATAAAATCATGGCTTAACTCCATTTACCTGCCTCGGTTCCCCATCCCTTAACCTAACAAAAATCTATCAATACAAAAGCAAAATACTGCAGATGCTGGAAATCTGAAATAAAAACAGAAAATGCTGGAGATACTCAGCAGGTCAGGCAGCATCTGTGGAGAGAGAAACAGAGTTAACGTTTCAGGTCGAACAGCACCTCATCTTTCGTTTAGGCACGCTACAGCCCTCTGGACTCAATATCGAGTTCAACAATTTTAGATCATAACCTCAGAGATTTTTTTCATCCACCCTTTTATTTGCCCCCCCCCCCCCCCCCCCCCGCCACTTTTTTTTCCTCCTAGAAGCTGGCAGCTGTCCTTCATTCTGCCAGTGGATTTCACACTTCTTTCAGCCTTAACCTGTCACATTAACACCACCTCTTGCCTTGCATATCTCTTAATGTCTCTTAATCTCCCCTTTTGTTCTTTCATCCCCTCCCCCTTTTCCCAGCTTTATCCTGGCTATTTGATTTCCTGCTCTTTCCAGTTCTGACGAAAGGTCATCGACCTGAAACGTTAACTCTGTTTCTCTCTCCACGGATGCTGCCTCGCCTGCTGAGTTTTTCCAGCGTTTTCTGTTGTTATAACGTTTCAGGTCGATGACCCTTCGTCAGAACTGGAAAAAGCTGGAGATGGAACAGGTTTTTACGCAAGTGCAGGGGCAGGGAAAGGGGGGAGGAAAGAACAAAGGGGAAGGTCTGTGATAGGGTGGAAGGCAGGAAAGAGCAAGAGACAAAAGGGATGATGGTGCGAGGCAATCTATCAATCTCCGTTTCAAAATTTTCAATTGACCCCTAGCCTCGCCAGGGGGAGGGGGAGAGAGTTCCCGATTTCCACTAGCCTTTGTGTGAAGAAGTGCTTCCTGATCTTGCCCCCGAGCGGCCTGGCTCTCATTTTAAGGCAATGGCTGACTCCCTGTCCTTTCACTGCCCAGCGTGGAGCTGCCGAGTTCTCTAAAATCTGTTGGGTTTGCTGCTTTATTTGTATCGCTCCGCTGTCTCTTGTCTCTCGAACCTTTTTTTAGTAGTAAGAGAACGAAGTATGGAGGGACGCAAATTTAATATTAACGGGCAAATGAATATAAAAGTTGCTTTTAACGCCACCTATTAAAACTCTTCTTGTCTAGAGGGGAACAATCTCTACTGCTGCCATTCTCTTTTTTTACTCTTTACATAAGAACTAGGAGCAGGAGTCGGCCATTCGGCTCCTCGAGCTTGCTCCGCCATTCAATAAGATCATGGCTGATCTTCGACCTCAGCGCCACTTTCCCTGGGATCTTCCAGTGGGATCCATTGTATAATGCAGAGATCCAACTGTACACGATCGAGGGAGTTGTGGCTCGCTGAGTTTAGCTGACTACAACTAACAGCTGATTTGTAGACCCATATCTTGGAGGGTCTGTAATGCCATCGGTTTTAAAAGAAAGACTTACATTTCTATAGCGCCTTTCACAACCTCCGGACGTCTCAAAACGCTTTACAGCCAATGAAGTACTTTTGACGTGTAGTCGCTGTTGTAATGTAGAAAATGCGAGTGTCAATTTGTGCACAGCAAGCTCCCACAAACAGCAATGTGATGATGACCAGATCATCTGTTTTTGTGATGTTGGTTGAGGGATAAATGTTGGCCCCAGGACACCGGGGAGAACGCCCCCTGCTCTTCATTAAAATAGTGCCATGGAATCTTTTACATCCACCTGAGAGAGCAGACGGGGCCTCGGTCTTAAGTCTCATCTGAAAGACGGCACCTCCGACAGTGCAGCGCTCCCTCAGCACTGCACTGGATGTCCGCCTGGATTCGGGGCTCTAGTCTCTGGAGTGGGACTTGAACCCACGGTCCTAGATACGTTGTTGTGTCCAAGCCTTTGTCTCGATGTGTACCATGGAGTCTCTGGGGTGGGGGGGGGGGGGGCACTTACAAAGTTTAAACATAACATGCCAACGGTCAGTATTTGCCCCTAATGGACAAGACTTGTGGGGCCTGATCACTCATTTGATTTAAAAATCCACACAGCCAGGCCCGACTGTCTTTCTTCGCCCCCCCCCCCCCCCACCAACCTCCTCGCCCAACCAACCTTCTGAGAGGTGGCTGATGCTCGGAGGTCCTGCTATCCTCTCGGCTAATAGCTGGGATTGCTGCCTTCGTACACGGCAACACGGTGGCATAGTGGTTAGCACTGGTGCCTCACAGCGCCAGGGACCCGGGTTCGAATCTGACCTCGGGTGTCTGTCTGTGTGGAGTTTGCACATTCTCCCCGTGTCTGCGTGGGTTTCCTCCGGGTGCT
Source organism: Squalus acanthias (assembly GCA_030390025.1). Classification (NCBI taxonomy): domain Eukaryota; kingdom Metazoa; phylum Chordata; class Chondrichthyes; order Squaliformes; family Squalidae; genus Squalus; species Squalus acanthias. The sequence goes on along the minus strand of CM059451.1, from coordinate 2,359,262 downwards.
CCGGTTTCCTCCCACAGTCCAAAAATGTGTGGGTTAGGTTGATTTGGCTATGATAAATTGACCCTTAGTGTTAGGGGGGATTAAATATGTGGGGTTATGGGGATAGGATGGGATATGTTAGGGGGAATTAAATACGTGGGGTTACGGGGGTAGGGTGGGATATGTGTACTGTGGGGATTAAAGCAGGGACAGGGTACTGGATTTGGATGATCAGCCATGATCGTATTGAATGGCGGAGCAGGCTCGACGGGCCGAATGGCCTACTCCTGCTCCTAGATTCTATGTTTCTATGTTTCTATGTACACTGTAGGTGGGAACAGCCTCCGACCCCATCCCAAGACATACACCACCAATTTTGTGCCTTCAATATTTGGATTTGTTGCCCTTCCGGCTTTCTCTGCTTGCTTTTTTTTTTAATGCCTCTCCATTACAAGCGAAGGAATGTTGTGTATACCCACAGCCTGGGCCTGTGTCGCTACTTGTTTTCACACGTCGAGGTTGACTTGTCAGCTTTTTTTCCTGGGGCTGTGTCGACTTTTTCGCTGGGTTTTCTAGGTCGGTGTGCAGGAGTTTAACCCTGTGCTCCCATTCCAAATGCACGTATCTTCAGTTGCCGATACGACCGGGTCTCGCTGCTCTTGATTTTTAGGGCTTAGCCAGCGGCACAGATTTAAAGTCATTGGGGGAAGGTTTAGAGGGGATTTGAGGGGAAATTTCTTCACCCAGAGGGTTGTGGGGGTCTGGAACTCGCTGCCTGAAAGGGTGGTAGAGGCAGGAACCCTAACCACATTTAAAAAGTACTTGGATGTGCACTTGGGATGCTGTAACCTGCAGGGCTACGGACCAAGAGCTGGGAAGTGGGATTAGGCTGGATAGCTCTTTGTCGGCCGGCGCGGACACGATGGGCCGAAATGGCCTCCTTCCGGGCTGTAACTTTCTATGATTCTATGAGGCAACCATCTGCCCTTCGCGAGCCTCCAGGCCTCCACAATCCAAACAGATTAAAGAGACAGGGGCGCAAGTAAAACGTGAGGGGGTAGAAGTTGGACACGGGTGGCATCGCTCCTTGCACGTCCCGCCCGATATTCAGTCCCGTTGACTTCAACCGAACTGATTATCGGGCGTGTGGTATAACGGGCGGCCAACGCGATCCCACCTGTTTTGCGCCCTGCACATGTCCCAATTTGTGGGTCCGCCGTGGCTCAGTGGGCAGCACCCTCCCCGCCGAGTCAGAAGGTTGTGGGTTCAAGTCCCATTCCAGAGACTTGAGCTCAAAAAATCCAGGCTAACACTCCAATGTGAGGGGGGCTAGAGTATAAAAGCAGGGAAGTCTTGCTACAACTGTACAGGGTGCTGGTGAGACCACACCTGGAGTATTGCGTACAGTTTTGGTCTCCTTATTTAAGGAGGGATATACTTGCATTGGAGGCAGTTCAGAGAAGGTTCACGAGGTTGATTCCTGAGATGAAGGGGTTGTCTTATGAGGAAAGGTTGAGCAGGCTGGGCCTATACTCATTGGAGTTTAGAAGAATGAGAGGGGATCTTATTGAAACATATAAGATACTGAGGGGGCTCGACAAGGTAGATGCAGAGAGGATGTTTCCCCCTCGTGGGGAAATCTGGAACTAGGGGGCATAGTTTCAGAATAAAGGGGTCGCCCATTTAAAACTGAGATGAGGAGGAATTTCTTCTCTCAGAGGGTCGTAAATCTTTGGAATTCTCTACCCCAGAGAGCTGTGGAGGCTGGGTCATTGAATATATTTAAGGTGGAGATTGACAGATTTTTGAACAATAAGGGAGTGATGGGTTATGGGGAGCGGGCAGGGAAATGGAGCTGAGCCCAAGATCAGATCAGCCATGATCTCATTAAATGGCGGCGCAGGCTCGAGGGGGCCAAATGGCCTCCTCCTGTTCTTATTTCTCATGAGGGAGTGCTGCACTGTCGGCGGTGCCATCTTTCGGTTTTGCGATGTTAAAACGTCTGCTCTCTCAGGTGGACGTAAAAGATCCCACAGCACAATTTCAAGGAGAGCAGGGGATTTATCCCCAGTGTCCTAGCCAGTAGCCCTCCATCAACATCACTAAAACAGATGATCTGGTCTTTTATTGCATTGCTGTTTGTGGGAGCTTGCTGTGTGCAAATTGGCTGCTGTGTTTCCTACATTTCAACAGTGACTACTTAAAGCACTTCATTGGCTGTAAAGCGCTTTGGGACGACCTGAGGTGGTGAAAGGCGCTATAGAAATGCAATCTTTCTTTCAATTTCATCCCTCCCCCAAAATGGGGCTCTGGGCTCGGGGGATCTGCATGTAGCCCCAGAGTAGCAGGATGGACACCCATGGGTTGACACTACTTAGTCTAGCTGAGTGAGGGAGAGCCGCACTCCTCTGATGCAAAAACCCCCCTTTTTAAAAAAAAAAAACCTGCCTGGCTTTTTTCCCCGTCACATCCAGATGTGGGCAGCTTCTGGCGCTGTGAGTCCCGAGCTTGACGAGTATGGCATCAGCGCCTGAGGCCCACATGCAGGCTTTTTAATCGCTAAGCTGTCAACTGTCGGGGAAATGAAATGGGTTTGCTTTTCTTTTTTGAACTTGAAGGAAAGGACTCGCATTACATAGAAACATAGAAACATAGAAAATAGGTACAGGAGTAGACCATTCGGTCCTTCGAGCCTGCACCGCCATTCAATGCGTTCATGGCTGAACATGCTACCTCAGTACCCCATTCCTGCTTTCTCGCCATACCCCTTGATCCCCTTAGTTGTGAGTGTTATATCTAACTCCCTTTTGAATATATTTAGCGAACTGGCCTCAACAACCTTCTGTGGAAGAGAATTCCATAGATTCACCACTCTCTGGGTGAAGAAGTTCCTCCTCAGCTCAGTCCTAAATGGCTTCCCCTTAATCCTTAGACTGTGACCCCTGGTTCTAGTTTTCCCTACCATTGGGAACATTCTGCCCGCATCTAATTTGTCTAAACCAGTCAGGATTTTAAATGTCTCTATAAGATCCCCCCTCATTCTTCTGAACTCCAGAGGATACAAGTTCAGTTGACCCAATCTTTCTTGATATGTCAGTCCGGCCATCCCAGGAATCAATCTAGTGAACCTTCGCTGCACTCCCTCAATAGCAAGAATGTCCTTCCTTAAGTTAGGAGACCAAAACTGCGCACAATACTCCAGGTGTGGCCTCACCAAGGCCCTGTACAACTGTAGCATCACCTCCCTACTCCTGTACTCAAATCCCCTTGCTATGAAGGCCATCATTCCGTTTGCTTTCTTGACTGCCTGCTGCACTTGCATTCCCACCTTCAGTGACTGATGTACCATGACGCCCAGGTCTCGTTGCACGTCCCCTTTCCCTAATCTGCCACCATTCAGGTAATAGTCCGCCTCTCTATTTTTACCACCAAAGTGGATAACCTCACATTTATCCACATTGTACTTCATCTGCCATACATTTGCCCATTCACCCAACCTGTCCAAGTCACTCTGTAGCCTCCTAGCATCCTCCTCATTGTTCACACTGCCTCCCAATTTAGTGTCATCCGCAAATTTGGAGATATTACATTTAATCCCTTCGTCCAAATCATTAATATATAATGTAAACAGCTGGGGTCCCAGCACCGAACCCTGCGGTACCCCGCTGGTCACTGCCTGCCATTCTGAAAAGTACCCATTTACTCCTACTCTTTGTTTCCTGTGTGCCAACCAGTTCTCAATCCACGTCAACACATTACCCCCAATCCCATGTGCTTTAACTTTGCTCACCAATCTCTTGTGTGGGACCTTGTCGAAGGCCTTCTGAAAGTCCAAATACACCACATCTACTGGTTCCCCCCTGTCCACCCTATTGGAAACATCCTCAAAAAATTCCAGAAGATTTGTCAAGCATGATTTCCCTTTCACAAATCCATGCTGACTTGGACCTATCATGTCGCCACTTTCCAAATGGTCTGTTATGACATCTTTAATAATTGCTTCCATCATTTTACCCACGACCGATGTCAGGCTGACCGGTCTATAATTCCCTGCTTTCTCCCTCCCTCCTTTTTTAAAAAGAGGGGTTACATTGGCCACCCTCCACTCCATCGGAACTGATCCAGAGTCTAAGGAATGTTGGAAAATGATCGTCAATGCATCCACTATTTCCAAGGCCACCTCCTTAAGTACTCTGGGATGCAGACCATCAGGCCCCGGGGATTTTTCAGCCTTCAGTCCCATCAATTTCCCCAATACCTTTTCCCGACTAATAAGGATTTCCCTCAGCTCCTCCCTCTTACCAGATCCTCTGACCCCTTTTATTTCCGGCAGGTTGTGTGTGTCCTCCACAGTAAACACCGAACCAAAGTACTTGTTCAATTGATCTGCCATTTCCTTGTTCCCCATTACGACTTGCCCTGTTTCCGACTGCAGGGGACCTACGTTTGTTTTTACTAACCTCTTTCTTTTTACATATTTATAGAAGCTTTTGCAGTCCATTTTAATGTTCTCTGCAAGCTTCCTTTCATATTTTATTTTCCCTGCCCTAATCAAACCCTTCGTCCTCCTCTGCTGAGTTTTGAAGTTCTCCCAGTCCCCGGGTTTGCTGCTACTTCTGGCCAATTTGTATGCAACTTCCTTGGTTTTAATACTATCCCTGATTTCCCTTGTTAGCCATGGTTGAGCCACCTTCCCTTTTTTATTTTTATGCCAGACCGGGATGTACAATTGTTGTAGTTCATCCATGCGATCTCTAAATGTCTGCCATTGCCCTTCCACTGATAGCCTCTTAAATATCGCTTGCCAATTTAACCTCGCCAATTCACGCCTCATACCCTCAAAGTTGCCCTTATTTAAGTTCTGGACCATGGTCTCTGACTTAACTGTTTCCTTCTCCATCCTAATGTAGAACTCCACCATACTATGGTCACTCTTCCCCAGGGGGCCTCGTACCACAAGATTGCTGATTAGTCCCTCCTCATTACACAACACCCAGTCCAGGATGGCCTCCCCTCGAGTTGGTTCCTCAACATATTGGTTTAGGAAACCATCCCTTAAACACTCCAGGAAATCCTCCTCCACCGTATTGCTTCCAGTTTGAGTAGCCCAATCTATATGCATATTAAAGTCACCCATGATAACTGCCGTGCCTTTTTTGCACGCACCTCTGATTTCCTGTTTCATACCCTCCCCCACCTCACTACTGCTGTTTGGAGGTCTGTACACAACTCCCACTAACGTTTTCTGCCCTTTGGTGTTCTGCAGCTCAACCCATATTGATTCCACATCCTCCAAGCTGATGTCCTTCCTAGCTATTGCATTAATCTCCTCTTTAACCAGCAATGCTACCCCACCCCCTTTTCCTTTTATTCTATCCTTTCTGAATGTTGAATACCCCTGGATGTTCAGTTCCCAGCCTTGATTGTTCTGGAGCCACGTCTCTGTAATCCCAATCACATCGTATCCGTTAACATCTATTTGCACAGTCAATTCATCCACCTTATTACGGATACTCCTTGCATTAAGACACAGAGCCTTTAGGCTTGTTTTATTAACATCCTTTGTCCTTTTAGACTTATGATTTAGTATGGCCCTTTGTGTTTCTTGCCTTTGTTTACTCGGCCTTCCCCTATTGTTTCTCACCCTTCTAACATTTGTTTCTGACTGCATATTACTTCCCCCTGTTTCGCTACATAGGTTCCCATTCCCCTGCCATATTAGTTTAAATCCTCCCGAACTGCTTTAGCAAATATTACCCCGAGGACATCGGTTCCAGTCCTGCCCAAGTGCAGACCGTCCCTTTTGTACAGGTCCCACTTCCCCCAGAACTGGTTCCAATGCCTCAGGAATTTGAATCCCTCCCTCCTGCACCACTGCTCAAGCCACGTATTCAATCTCACTATCCTGTTCTCTCTATTCTGATTAGCACGTGGCCCTGGTAGCAATCCAGAGATTACTACCTTAGAGGTCCTACTTTTTAATTTAGCTCCTAGCTCCCTAAATTCTGCTTGTAGGACCTCTTCCCGCTTTTTACCTATATCGTTGGTACCTACATGCACCACGACAGCTGGCTGTTCACCCTCCCTCTTCAGAATGTTCTGCAGCCGCTCCGAGACATCCTTGACCCTTGCACCAGGGAGGCAACATACCATCCTGGAATCTCGGTTGCGGCCACAGAAACTCCTGTCTGTTCCCCTTACAATTGAGTCCCCTATCACTATAGCCCTACCACTCTTTTTCCCGCCCTGCTGTGCAGCATTGCCGAGCCATTTCCTTTTCTCTTTTTCGTGACGGCGCGCAGTCGCTATCGTGCAGCGAATTTGCGCACAGCAAGATCCCACACGCAGCCAATGAGATGAGCAGCCCGTTGATCTATTTTTGGCGTCGTGCGGGGGACGGTGATTGTTGGCCAGGACACCGGGGGCGAATTCCCTTCCAAGTCGTGGCACAGGATCTTTTTAATGTCCCAGCTGGGAAGGCCATTCAGCCCCTCGAGCCTGTTGCACCATTCAATTAGATCCTGGCTGATCTGCACCTCGACTCTATTTACCCGCCTTAGCTCCGTATCCCTTGATACCCTTACCCAACAAAAATCTATCGCTCTCCGCACTGAAAGCTCCAATTGATCCACAGCCTTTTAGGGGAGCAAATCCAAACTTCCACTACCCTTTGTGTGAAGAAGTGCTTCCTGTTTCCACTCTTGAACGGCCTGGCTCTAATTTTCAGCTTGGGTCCCCTTGTTCTGGATTTCCCCCCCCCCCCCCCCCCCCCCACCGGAGGGGTGCTGTGAATTTGACTCTGATCCCCTCCACCCCTGCCTTTCAGGCAATGTACTGCCGGAGCCCCCTTCACCCGGCCTCCCCAAGATACTGGCTCGTGCGCTGGGGTATGGTTCTGTGGGCCCCAATCACCCTCTGATGCCCGTGCTGCCACTAGGCAGTATTAAATGCAGTGGCACCATTACATGCGGGAGAAAAAGAACTCCCCCCAAAAAAAGCGAGAGTAACTGAGCCAAACCGACTGAGCCCTTTTATGGGGAGGTGTATGTTATTGTTTAGATTTGTTGCTCCTCCTTCTGGTAGGGCCTAGTGGCCCTTTCTATGAGCCTGGAGCGTCGGTGTCAGCAAGCTATTTAATCATGAGTGAAGTGGGGGAGGGATTTTTAAGCAAGTGCCAGGGCAGGGAAAGGAGGGGGGAGGAGAGGAAAGAACAAAAGGGAAGGCCCATGATCGGGTAGAAGGCAGGAGAGATTAAATGACAAAAGGGCTGATGGTGAGGCGAAAGGAGATGGAACAGAGAACATAGAAAAATAGGAGCAGGAGTCGGCCCTTCGAGCCTGCTCCGCCATTCAATATGATCATGGCTGATCCTCTATCTCAATACCATATTCCCGCTCTCTCCCCATGCCCCTTGATGCCTTTTGTGTCTAGAAATCTATCTATCTCCTTCTTAAATATATTCAGTATAGATGGTAATGGGACAAGTTAAGAAACAAAAGATGGGTCTAGAGGAGGTGTAAATGGCGACAGCAGAACCATTACCACCACCTGCTGTCCGAAAAAATGGGGGCGGAGGTTATGGCCTGATGGTTTCTTCGGACGGCAGCTGTTTGCTGCTGATTCTGATATTCCCATTTACACCTCCCTCTAGACCCATGCTTCTTTATAGAAGTTACGAAGAGTCATAACGGCACAGAAGGAGGCCATTTGGCCCATCGAGTCCGTGCCGGCTCTCTGTAGAGCAATCCAGTCAGTCCCATATCCCCGTAGCCCTGAAAGTTTATTTCCCTCAAGTGCCTATCCAGTCTCCCCCTGAAAACATTGATCTCCGCTTCCACCACTTCCATCGGCAGCGAGTTCCAGGTCCTCACCACTCGCTGCGTAAAGAAGTTTTCCTCACATCCCCCCCCCCCCCCCCCCTGTATCTCTTGTCCAAAACCTTAAATCTGTGTCCCCTAGTCCTTGTACCATCAACTCGTGGGAACAGACTTTCCCCGTCTAGCCTATCCAAACCCGTCATAATCTTGTACACCTCCATCCAATCACCCCGCAACCTCCTTTGCTCTAATGAAAACAAATCCAGCTTCTAAAACAAAAAACATCTCTAACTTCTTCCAGTTCTGACACAAGTTCATCGACCCGAAATGTTAACTCTGTTTCTCGCCCCACAGATGCTGCCCAGCCTGCTGAGCATTTCCAGCGTTTTAAGTTTTTCGTTCCGATTTCTAATTATCAGAAGGCCCTGACTGAGTTCTGCTACCTCGGCATGGGCAGTGGAGCGAAGCTATGAATGCTCACTGGTGTTCAGTTTTGGGTTGCTTGACACTGTGGTGGGCTCTGGTCCCAGGCCTCGCCTGCCAACCTCCCGCGTTTCAGCGCTAAAGCGGAGCCCGCCTCGTGCGTGCGGGCTGCCTCCCGCGTTGCAGTTCCGCAAGCTCCGCGCATGCACGCCATTTGGATGAATGCGAACGGCCGAAGTATTGACCTCCTGGGGAGTTCCGTCTGCAGCCCTGTTTCCTGGGCCGGTACAGAGAGCTCCCGGAACTGGTGGCATATCGGGAGACACCCAGGAAACATTTGTGCTTTTGCTAAGATGGGCTGTAAGAGGAACCGTTAAGTTTATCTAAAATAGCATCTCAGGTCAGCGTTCCACTGCGTTGCTGCGGCATAAAGGCGCCAAATTATGTTTGCTGACTTAAAATTTGCTGTTGGTCCAAAATTGCGTCTCTGCCCTAAATGGACCTTGAAGTCATTTGGTTGGGATTGGAGTCAATTAATTTGTTCAAAAAGAGTCTAAAAGCTTCTTTTCTCTTCTTTCAAGCGTTGAAGTGCTTTTGTAAGGATTGTGTGAAGACAAACCAAACTTGTGAGACAGATGGGGCGTGCCTGGCCTCCCTCTCCAGAATTGGGGGCATTGAGCACGAGATCAGACTGTGTGTACCGCCACAAGACTTGGTTCCGCCTATCTACTGCCGGAGCAACAAGGAGTATGTGACTACAATCTGCTGTTACAAGGACTTCTGCAACAAGCTGGAGTTACCTCCTCCAGAAGGTAGGTACCAGGGGAGCTACCAGTAATATATTACCCCATCCGCCCCCACCCTTGCCCTCTTCCCCCGCCCCCCCCCCCCCAAAATCCAGGGCCCTGAGGACAATTTTGATGTCCTCACTGCTGCCCATCCTGAGATCAGCGAACCCGGGCTCGAAACTGCTACCTACCCGATCATCTCCTCATCCAATTGATTGCTTCATCGTGCTAATCTCTAGCTGCTTTTTTGCCTCAATCATATAGGTGGGGTGTTGCCAGTTCCTGATAGGCAGGGTCTTGCGCGACTGCAGTAACAACGTGGTGGATTGGCTTAAATTGGCTCCTGGGAAAGGCCCTGGTTAACCGAATCTGGCCAGTTCACATTAGGGTTTCTACCATGTGCCCAAGGCCAAGCAGGTACCTCTTGAGGCCAAATGTAAAAGCTGTTACAGATTTCATGTGCTGCCATTCCTCCTCAGGCAAACTTTATCTTCAAGTGTGAATAGCCAAATTCAGGGATGGTGGCGGGGGTGGAATATGTGGTGCTGTCAGTTAGACCTCTCCTCAGGAACCTGGTTTCCAGTCTGGACTGATGAGATGAGGAATCTCCTCTGTCTGTTGAGTTTGGGCCAATTTCACCCCAGAGTCTGAGCAAGCACCGCAGTACAAAACTAGCCCACATTTGGCACTGAACTCCGAAATCTAACCAACCGAAGCCATGGAAAAGTACACTGTGCAGTTCAGGGCGCTCTTCTGAGGTTGGGTGCTGAGGCACATTATGGGGGCAGAGTAGAGGGAGCTTTGCTCTGCATCTAACCCATGCTGCACCTGCCCCGGGGTTACATCGAATACTGTGTCCGACCTGTACCTAACTCATCATTACAAAGGCCTTGGTCTAATGGTGTAATTTGGGAAGTGGTTTGGTTCATGGGCATTCCCCCATTCAGCTCAGATAACCTGTTATGCGCTCCATGGGCTGGATTTTGTCTTGGGGTCGGGTTGGGGTCGTGTAATCCGCATTTCGTGTTTCCCCCCCGACTCCAGATTAATGTGGATGCCTGATGCAATTTTCACTTAATTGGGCAATTGAGTTGGAGCATGTGGGAACCCATGAACCAATTAGTGTTTTCAGTCTGAAAGTTGCCTGTGATGATGTCATCATTGCTGACTGCCTAGTCTCAGAGACTGTTGGTGAGAGAGGACCTGCCTGGCTTGCTTTTGATGTGAGTGGACTGCAAAAATGGGGGGGGGGGGGTGATGCAGTCTCTGAAGACATTCAATGGAGCAGCATCAGAGGCGACTTTCAGACCTAATACTACTACTACCTTCATCACATCTCCGTTGTAATAATGGATCTGCAGCTGATAGTCAGCTATCCACTTGTGCTCCCGCCAGGTTTCACTGGAGTGTTTCACACCAGGCGTGCTTCACGTCAGAAAAGGGTTAAACTAGCTACAACGTTTCAAAATAGCATTACAGAGCCAATTTAGGGCTTGTTAAGGGCTTTAATGGCCTCTCCCGCCTCTTGGAGGCGGGACGGAGTCGGGAACCCCGCGACTGATTTTGTCAAAATTGCGTGGAGGCGGGATGGGGTCGGAAACCCCGACCCCGCAAATTTAACCCCCCACACGCCTCCAAACCCGACTCCATGGGTCATTCAAAATCCAGCCCCATAGGTCTACCTCTGCGCTCCCAACAGGGAGCTGTGACTCAAAGTCAGGACCACGGTGTTGTAGGCCATTTCCGACCCATGCTCCTCTCCAATGCGGGCCCCCTGCTGCGAGGGCACGATGGCGAAATTTGCCCTTCTGCCCCAGGTTCTGCACCCCCCTCGTCCGCAAACTTTATCGCTGTTAGCTATCCGTTCTTAGAGTGCTGCATTGCTGTCCTTTGGGTGAGACACTAAACCAAGGCCCACCTTGGCCTGTTGCCAATGGTTCTGGCAGATTATTAAAGATCCCGCAGCACTATTCAAAGAAGAGCCAATCCAGGGAGATGAGCTCCTGTCCTGGCCAACACTTTCCTTCCCTCAACCAACGGCACCGAAAAAAAATTAGATGAACTCTTCCTCCATCTCATTTCTGTTTGGGGGAACCTTGCTGTGCGCAAAATGGCTGCTGCGTTTGCCTATGTAACAACGGTAAACGCACTTCAAGGCAACACGTTGGCTGTGAAGCACTGTGGGAATCCCTGAGAGACGCGAGGCGCTAAATAAAGGCAATTTCTTTCCCTTTCACTCTGGTTTTTTCTTTCAAAGAAAAAAATCTGCACTTGCAGTGGAGCGGACAGCACCTTTCCCCCCCAAAGCAAACTAGCCGAACCTGCAATAATCCACACCGTACTTGGCGCAAAGCTTGATGGCTTTTTTTTCCCCTCTTAAACTCTTTTTCTGTTTTGAAGGATCGCTTAACAGACCCTTTTCAGAGCCTGCACTAAGATTAGGAGATCAATGGGATCTCCTAGAGCAGGGATGTCCAAACTTGTGTCTTTGTGGGCCGCATAGGTGGGTAGTATGGAGCCGGGGCGTGACTCACACAAAGTTTGCCTCCTATGTTCTCATTTAATTTGCTTAAAACTTGAGTTACTGATGCCAACACATTGTGGTGTTCTGATACGGATTTATCCAGCAACACGGCCCCTTCCGACCCTCCAAGGCCCAGACGATTCAAACTGGGCAAACCCATCGGAGAAGTGCAAATAGGGCCGAGTTGCCTGTGTTTCTAGGACCGGTTTGTCAAGGGGCCACGTGGTGCCTCGGCTGCAGGTTGAATGCCATTGGCGTCGATGGCGGGCATTGGTCAAATGAATAGTGGGGCCCACCGCAAATTTGTACCCATTCGCCGGGGTTCCCCGGTGAATTGAATGCTTCAGGTAGCTTGACGTTTTAGTGCCGTGCGCTGTGGTTTCGAGAAGGAAACGGCCGCAGTGCCAGGGTTTAGAATGATCCTTCTGAAGGTCACGGGTAAAAGTCTGTTACTGCCACCTTCCTGTCCTTTTAGTCAATTGCTAGTTTTAATATTTAACGTGGGGGAACTGCAGGTGAATGGAGGTGTGTCGCTTTCTCCGTTGATTCTGCTGCTCCTAATCGAAGCTTTATTTCGTTGCGTTGCCTGAGGCCTGCGCTGTGCGCGCGCAAACGGCGAGCCGCCTGCATTGAAGAAACCTTTCAAACTGCATTGCTGCGACAATTGAAGCCTCCTCGCCGCCTCCTCCAGCATGTAGAATGTCCCCATCTGAGAGGGGCAGGGGGCGCGCGTGCATTTCCGGCCTTTGTGCGTTGAGCGAAGGATGGTGGGTGAGGTGGAGGTGCTGATCCTTGAAAACTTGGACCTTCTGCCGCTGTGGTCTCCCAAGGTCTCCGACTTCACCCTTGCGAGTGTTGTTGATTGGTGGGAGAACCATCCACCTGCAGTTGGCCCCACTCTTTTTTAAGTATGAAGCGTCATCATAGCTTGACGGTAAGTACCTGAAGGCAGCTCTATGTTCTTCTGCAACTCCTCGTCACTCTTTTTATCTGCTGCTTTCCACACCCCTCTGACTGCAGTGCCTTGTGGTCCCTTCAAGCGACCATTCTTGACGTGCAACAAGGGTGTCAGCAGGCTATTTGGGCAGCATCACATCCAAACCTGGTCCTTTTTCCTTGCCAGATGCATTTCCCAGCAGAAGTCACTGGAGAGCAGCCTTTTTTTTTTGAACTGGCTCTTTCTAGTTGCCTGAGCAAATTTGGCAAGTTGACTCTGTGGTGCTGCTGGTTGAACGAGACCTGGATATTGGAAGCCATTGGCACTCGGGGCAACATAAAAGCAGCTCGACATTTCCCATTTGCCGTCAGTGGCACTTCTAAGCCTAAGCCACCCAAACCCGCCTTGTGCTGGTAGGCAGTGGAAAGCCCACTTTGACCTGGGGCTCCTAGTCAGCTGCTGACAATCCAATCTCTACACACCTCGGAATAGGCCTGTAGGAAACTGGCAGCAGGCTTCAAATGTAAATACGGGAGAGCGACACAATGGGAGGTTGTCTTCATCTCATTCTCCCAGGAGTTGGACCTTGCTAAGTGAGGAATGGAAGAGGGCCTCTTGTTGATTGTCAACTTGCTTTCGTCAACATTGGGGAGGGAGATGTCCCGTTTGCACATTAAAAATAAATGGCCAGCTCACGGTTTCTAAAGCATAGGAAAGTTTGATCTGATTAATGGACTTCTCGCTTTTTCCCCCCCCACCAGGTCCAAAAGATGAAGCCTTTGACGGCTGGGGCCCTGTGGAACTGGCAGCAGTGATTGCCGGACCGGTGTTTCTCCTGTGCGTGGTGCTGATGGTGACCGTGTTCCTGTGCCATTACCATCACCAGCGAGCCTACCATGACCGCAACCAGCTGGACATGGAGGAGCCGTCCTGTGACCACATGTACATCTCCGAGGGGAAGTCGTTGAAGGACCTCATGTTTGATATGACTACCTCTGGATCCGGATCTGGTAGGGCTCATGAATGACCGGCGTTTGGGGGGAGGGAGGGTGGCGGGTGCTGTGAAGAGTAGGCCGAGAGGAGAACAGCAAAGAGAAACTTATCAGTAAAGATCACTGATGAGTGGCGATCTCTCTTCGCCTCTGCCCCCTATGCCTTCCCAGCAAATGGAATTCCAAGACCAGTTTTGTAATGATTCCATTGGTGCCCCAGTTAAGATCAGTTAATGGAGCACAGATACAGAATCAGTCGTGGGGAAATCTAGAACTCGGGGGCACAGTTTCAGAATAAAGGGTCGCCCTTTTAGAACTGAGATGAGGAGGAATTTCTTCTCTCAGAGGGTCGTAAATCTGTGGAATTCTCTGCCCCAGAGAGCCGTGGAGGCTGGGTCATTGAATACATTTAAGGTGGAGATAGACAGATTTTTGCAAGATAAGGGAGTGAAGGATTATGGGGAGCGGGCAGGGAAGTGGCTTTGAGCCCAAGATCAGCCATGATCTTATTGAATGGCGGAGCAGGCTCGAGGGGCCAAGTGGCCTCTTCCTGCTCCTATTTCTTATGTTCAGTCCTGGGTCGGCACGGTTCAGTGCCGCACCAAGTAGCGACGAGGATCAAGTCTGGTGGCTTGAAGATGCAACTGGTTCCAATGACTTTTTTGTGGAGTTGCAAAGCAGCCAAGTTTAACGAGCGTTTGAATGAATACCACTGCTGGGCCCAGTGGTCCCGGATGTCCTGCTCTGATTGTCTATGACCTGGCGTACAAAAGGAAAAGCCCATCAGTGCTCGCCCTGTCCATGAACCAGCGCATCCTCTCGCTCAGCCCTCCCCGGCTCCTCCACGAAGACGGGCAGTGGAGGGAGCAACACGACTTCTGACCAAATGCTCAGGGTTCATTCCTGTAAAGGATCCCGCTGCCCCCAGCATCACTCCGTGAGCTAGAAATTCATCTTGGGCGACATCGCATCAGCCGCTTGTTATCGGCCCCACCCACTAGTCAGTTCAATTGAAGTCAACGGAGCTGAATCTTGGGCGGGACGGATGACGGGCAGCCGATGTGGCACTGCCCCTTTTGCCCTTATTTCTACCCCCCTTGTTTCTGGGTTGGCGGTCGGGCAGGTGACCTGTCCCCTCGATCAATTCCCCCTCTCGAACGGATTCCCTGGGATTAAGGCGTTCCCTTTCATTTGCATGATCCATCCGATTAAGCAAAGGTGCCATTGCACGTTCCCACCACTGGAGTACAGCTCCATATACAACAAACCTTATTGTTCTTTATCGCACCCGCCTTGCCCGCCCCCCCCCCCCCCCCCCATCTCTCCTGAAGGTGCTGACTCTTGCAGTCAATCCTGCAGTACCTCACCCAAATGGTCCTCCTCTGCGAGTGAACCTAGTCGGTGAATGACAGCGGGTTATTCGGCCATGGGGAGCCGCCATGGTTGTCGGTGATCTTATCCACTCTCTACAGCAGACGCAGAATAGTGATCTGGAAAACGAGCTCATTTTCCCCCTCCCCTCCTTCCGCCCCCCACATTTCCCCCCCCCCCCCCCCATCTGGAGGCTCAATTCTAGCACCCCCTACTGTTACCCGGCCCTTGATCAGGTAACTTTGCCACAGACCAGCCATTGATCTTGGGATCTTCCTGGACATTCTTGCTTATAAACGTTCCATGTTTTTGGAACTAGGTGTTTTGGTCAGTTGGTCTGAAGGCAACTCGAGATTGCCGTCCAATACGATCATGGTTCTGGAGGTGATGGGGGGGAGGAGGAGGGTAGCTGTCGGCAGAGCTAAGGAAAGGCCAATCTATTTCAGTTGTTGACATGTTTGAGCTGTTGATTTTGGCCCCACGTTTGTTTCTGGTGTTGTAAATATTTGGGTGCCTTTTGTATTGGGACCTTTGCATGTCTGTGGGGCCTGATGAGATGTCGATGGTTGATGTCTCGAAGGTTCTCTGCTGTTGACACAAAGGTGGACTGTTCCCAGTGCCGTTGAGGGTCACCACGTGGAGAGACGTTGGGGAAAGCTTAAACCTATCCAGTTCCCCAAACATCCAGTGAGTTCCTTGAGGCCACATTTTGATTACAAGAGCCTTCTGCCTATTTAATGATCCATAGTGACCATTGTATAGCGATCCTTTGTGATAGCAATAAGGCTTCGAGGGAAGCCAGCACAAACTGTGGTGAGCGGCAATCTCCAAAGCTGTTGTCTCGCCTCTGAGCCCATAATCTAGGCTGACACTCCAGTGCAGTGCTGAGGGAGTACTGCACTGTCGGAGGAGCCGTCTTTCAGATGAGACGTTAAACCGAGGCCCCGTCTGCCCCCTCAAGTGGACGTGAAAGATCCCACGGCACTATTTTAATGAAGAGCAGGGGAGTTCTCCCCGGTGTCCTGGCCAATATTTATCCCTCAACCGACATCACTGGAAAAAGTACCGATTATCCAGTCATTTTGTCTCATTTATGCTCGTGGGACCTTGCTGTGCCCAAATTGGCAAAGAGCAGGGAAGTTCTCCCAGTGCCCAGTACTGCTGAAAATGAACCGGTCGTTCGTCTCCTCCGTTCAGTCCATAAGGGTGACCCCGAGCTTCCGGTCGCCTGTCACTTTAATTCTCCGCTCCACTCCCACTCTGACCTCTCTGTCCTCGGCCTCTTGCACTGTTCCAATGAAGCTCGAGGAACATCACCTCATCTTTCGTTTAGGCACTTTACAGCCTTCTGGACTCAACACTGAATTCAACAATTTCAGACTATAACCCCCCCATATTTTTTCAGGCGGCAGCTGATGATTCTGCCATCCCCATTTGCAACATTATTTCTCCTGCCTTCCATTCGAGCACAGACCGTGCCTTTAGTTCCTTCCTCCCCCACCCCCCCCCCCTCCCTTTCCCTACCCCACACTTGCTTAAAACCTGTTACATCTCTAACTTTTTCCAGTTCTGACAAAGGGTCACAGACCTGAAACGTTAACTCTGTTTCTCTCTGCACGGATGCTGCCTGGCCTGCTGCGTGTTAACAGCATTTTCTGTTGTTATTTCGGTCGTTCGTCTTATTGCTGTTTTGTAAGAGGTCGCCGGTGGCGAGGGACTTGGTGCATTTGCTTGGCCAGTGACCAACGCTCTTCAGTCGTGATTAATGCGCGACACTCTGCCATGTTTTGCCCAGCTTAATACGGGGGCGAACCGCAATGAGCGTGTTACCGCCGTCCGCTCCAAAGGTTTGAGGCTTTACGTGGCGCTCGATGTGTAATGCTCGTTCTCCTTGTAGGCTTGCCGTTGTTTGTGCAGCGGACCATCGCGAGGACCATAGTCCTTCAAGAAATAATTGGCAAAGGACGCTTCGGGGAAGTGTGGCGTGGGAAATGGAGGGGCGGCGATGTGGCCGTCAAAATATTCTCCTCTCGGGAAGAGCGCTCGTGGTTCAGGGAAGCTGAGATCTACCAGACGGTCATGTTGCGTCACGAGAACATTTTGGGGTTCATCGCAGCAGACAATAAAGGTATGGTGGCTGCTTCTTTGTTTTGCTTTATATCGCCACTGGTTTAGTTGGGGTCGCGTCTGTGCGCGGGTGCCCCGGGTATGCGCTGCTGAAACCCTCGGCCTAATGGGAGATTCAGGTCCTCGCGCCAAGAGATACAATGGCCGCCTCCTGTGCTGTAAACCTCCTATGGGTCGACGAGTGCAGGAGCAGCCGATTTTGGGATCCGCTCAAGAACTGCACTGTGATTCAGTGCCTTTACATTCTTGAACTCCCATTTTGCGGTGGTAATTCGGGGAAAGGTAGCCCATTTGTTCAATGGATTCAACTAGTCTTCCAGCAGATAGCACTCTTCAAATATGGTCCAACGATGTATGTTTAAACAAACCAGAGCAACAACTTACATTGATATAGCGCCTTTTAACGTAGTAAAATGTCCCAAGGTGCTGCACAGGAGCGATTATCAAACAAACTTTGAGACCGAGCTACATACTCGGATGTTGGGACAGGTGACCAAAAAGTTGGTCAAAGAGGTAGGTTTTAAGGAGCGAGAGGTTTAGGGAGGGAATTCCAGAGCTTGGGGCCGAGGCAGTTGAAGGCACGGCCGCCAATGGCAGAGCAATGGAAATTGGGGTAGCATAAGAGGCCAGAACTGGAGGAGCGCCGAGATGGGTTTCCGGGCGTGTTGGGACACCCGGCTGACACATCCTGTTTTGACGGACAAGTACATGAGGGAGACAGGAATAGAAGGATATGTTGATGGGGTGAGATGAAGAGGGGTGGGAGGAGGCGCGTGCGGAGCATGGACCAGTTGGGCCGAGTGGCCTGTTTGTGTGCTGTTAATTCTATGAAATGCTTTTTAAAGTGGGAGTTTTGCAACTGTTGGTAATAATGGTTGCTATGAGGGTGCTCCCTTCCTATTATCCCTGATGTGTCTGCCTGCCCTTTCTTTTTTGAAGTTGTGTTGCTTTCATTTTGATCTTTTCCATTCGCCCCCCCCCAGATAACGGAACGTGGACGCAGCTATGGCTCGTGTCTGACTATCACGAGCACGGCTCGCTCTTTGATTACCTGAACAGGTATACGGTGACCGTCGAAGGACTGATCAAGTTAGCCCTCTCGGCTGTCAGTGGGTTGGCGCACCTGCACATGGAGATCGTGGGCACTCAGGGTAAGGCACTGATGAGATTTCCTCGCCCCCCCCCCCCCGTTACAGTGAACTAGCGCACCTAGGTTGCGGTTGCTAGGTAACGAGGGTTGTCAGTTCTGGGGGTCTGTCTTTCAGCTCTTACAGCATAACACTTCGCTCAGGGTGAGACGTCTGAAATAAAAATAGGAAATACTGGGGAAAATGTTGCAGGTCTGCCTCCCGTAGCTGCTTTTATATTGGCCCGGTTATAATTCCCATTCTGATTCCATGAGGCAGCATGCGTAATCTGACATCCTTGTACTGGTGGCAGAATCATCGACCTATGACCAACTAGAACCCTGGGATGGGTGTTAATGTGCCATCGGATTAAGGGAGCAGGGCTCCGAAGTACAACAACTTGCATTTATATAGCACCTTTAACATAGCAAAAACATCCCAAGGAGCGTAATCAGACAAGAATTGACGCTGAGCCAAAGAAGGAGACAGTTGGGACCGGGTAGGTTTTAAGCAGTATCTTAAAGGAGGAGAGAGAGGTAGAGAGGCGGAGAGGTTCAGGGAGGGAATTCCAGAGCTCGGGGCCTAGGCAGCTGAAGCCACGGCCACCAATGGTGGAGCGATTAAAATCGGGGATGCTCAAGAGGCCAGAATTGGAGGAGTGCAGAGATCTCGGAGGGTTGTAGGGCTGGAGGAGGTTTGAGATAGGGAGGGGCGAGGCCATGGAGGGATTTGAACACGAGGATGAGAATTCTAAAGTTGAGGCTTTGCTGGACTGGGAGCCAGTGTAGTTCAGCGAGCACAGGGGGAGATGGGTGAACAGGACTTGGTGCGAGTTAGGACACGGGCAGCAGAGTTTTGGATCACCTCAAGCTTATGGAGGGTGGAAGATGGGAGGCCAGCCAGGAGAGCGTTGGAATAGTCAAGTCTGGAAGTAACAAAGGCACGGATGAGAGTTTAAGCAGCAGATGGGTTGAGGCAGGGGCGAAGACGGGCGATGTTACGGATGTGGAAGTAGGCGGCCTTGGTGATGGGTCAGAAGCTCAGCTCAGGGTCAAACATGACACCAAAGTTGCGAACAGTCTGGTTCAGCCTCCAACAGATACCAGGAAGAGGGATGGAGGCGGTGTTTAGGGAACGGAGTTTGTGGCGGGGACCGAAAACAATGGCTTCGGTCTTCTCAATATTTAGTTGGAGGAAATTTCTGCTCATCCAGAACTGGAGGTCGGACAAGCAGTCTGACAATTTAGACACCGTGGAGGAGTCGAGAGAAGTGGTGGTGAGGTAGAGCTGGGTGTCATCAGCATACATGTGGAAACTGACGCCGTGTTTTCGGATGATGTCGCCAAGGAGCAACATGTAGATGAGAAATAGGAGGGGGCCAAGGACAGATCCTTGGGGGACACCAGAGGTAACGATGCAGGAGTGGGAAGAGAAGCCATTGCAGGTGATTCTCTGGCTACGATTAGATAGATAAGAATGGAACCAGGCGAGTGCAGTCCCACCCAGCTGGACGACGGTGGAGGAGGATGGAGTGGTCAACCTTGTCGAAGGCTGCAGACATGTTGAGAAGGACGAGGTGGGATAGTTTACCACGGTCACAGTCACATAGAGTGATATTTGTGACTTTGATAAATCCGAGCCGTTTCAGTGCTGTGGCGGGGACAGAAACTTGATTGGAGGGATTTAAATAAGGAGTTCCGGGAAAGATGGGCACGGATTTGGGAGGCGACAACACGTTCAAGGAGTTTGGAGAAGAAAGGGAGGTTGGAGATAGGACGGCAGTTGTTAGGACAGAGGGGTCAAGGGTGGGTTTTGAGGAGTGGGTGATATCGGCAGTTTTGAAAGGGAGAGAGACAGTACCTGAGGAGAGGGAACCGTTAACAATATCAGCTAATGTGGCGGGGTTGCTGGGGGAGCCAGGAAGGGAAGCTGCACACACAGGGTGTCAGTCTCTGGGTCTCGTCACTGCATTGTCCACCGCCAGCTCCTGATTCACTCCCTCAAGGGAGGACGGCTGACCACAGGATTCGAGAACAAGTGCAAAAAGGAAAAGCACGTTGGGTGGGTCCTTTTCACATCGACTGTCAGATTGCAGTTTACACTCACTTGTGGTACTCCTTCCATGTAGTCAGCCGTGGCTCAGTGGGTAGCACACTCGCCTCTGAGTCAGAAGGTTGTGGGTTCAAGTCCCACTCCAGGGACTCGAGCACATAAAGCTAGGCTGACACTCCCAGGGAGTGCAGCACTGTCGGAGGTGCCGTCTTTCGGATGAGACGCAAGGCTCTCTCAGGTGGACGTAAAAGATCCCAGGGCCACTATTGGAAGAAGAGCAGGGGAGTTCTCCCTTGGCCAATATTTATGTCTCAACTAACACCTAAAACAGGTTATCTGTTTGTTATCTCATTGCTGTTTGTGGGAGCTTGCTGTGAGCCAATTGGCTGCCGCGTTTCCTACATTACAACAGTGACTGCACTTCAAAGGTTGCAAAGCCTGTTGGGACGTCCTGAGGTCCTGAAAGGCGCTATATAAATGCAAGTCTTTCTGTAGTGTAAACAGAGACTTCGCCTTTCCAGTTCAACTCTTCACATGAGTCCAAATGATTACAGCAGACTTCTGAAGAGGGTGGGGAGATACTTAAAACACTCTGCATAATTTGGAAGGTGCGGTTATCAATGGCCTGTGGCATCGTACCAGAACAGGGAGCTGGTGCACTTCCTTTGCTGGGAGTTGAGATAGGTGGGCCGCCTCGATACTCGCCCACAAAGTGACGTTTCTCTCGCGCTCGCTCCCACGGCGCCACAAATCGCCCACGGGATTGGAGAGAGACAGTCCACAGACAAATGAATCCTTTCTAAGAAGGGAACCTGTTGAACAGGCGCTGATCCAAGTGAGGTCACAGGAAAACGCCCGCCCCTCCAAAGAGAAACCGATGGGGGAAAGATTGCGGCCCAGGTTGTGGTGATTCACACACCAGCCTGATGAGCAACTATTCGCGCACTGGTTTAACCGCACTGTAAATCGAGGGATTAAGTTCTCTTCTCCACTCCCTCCCTTCTTTGCAGGAATGTGATTGCGCAACAGGAAACATTAATGTTCTTAAGCTTCCTTACCCAGAGAGTGCTGAGAATGTGGAACTCGCTACCACAGGGAGTGGTTGAGGCGAATAGCAGAGATGCAGTTAAGGGGAAGCTAGATAAGCACATGAGGGAGAAAGGAATTGAAGGATATGTTGTTGGGGTGAGATGAGAGGAGGCTGGTGTGGCGCATAAACACCAGCATGGACCAGTTGGGCCGAATGGCCTGTTTCTGTGCTGTACATTCTATGAGTCCCGCAATGATGTCATTATGCTGCATGCACATGCAGGAACCTGGTACCCTCCATAAACTTGACCGGCCTCCCATCTTCCACCCTACATAAACTTGTGCTCATCCAAAACTCTGCTGCCCCGTGTCCTAACTCGCACCAAGTCCCGTTCACCCATCACCCCCTGTGCTCGCTGACCTACATTGGCTCCCGGTCCGACAACGCCTCGATTTCAAAATTCTCATCCTTGTTTTCAAATCCCTCCATGGCCCTCGCCCCCTCCCTCTCTCTTGTCACCTCCTCCGGCCCCACAATCCCCTAAGATCTCTGCGGTCCTCCAATTCTGGCCTCTTGCACATCCTCAAGTTTCGTTGCTTCACCGTTGGCGGCCGTGCCTACTGCTGCCGAGGCTCTAAGCTCGGGAATTCCCTCCCTCAACCTCTCCGCCTCTAGTCTCTACCTCTCTCTCTTCCTTTAAGACTCTCCTTAAAACCTACCTCTTTGACCAAGCTTTTGGTCATCTGTCTTAATATCTCCTTGTGTGGCTCGGTGTCAAATTTTGTTCGATAACGCTCCTGTGAAGCGCCTTGGGACGTTAAAGGCGCTATATAAATGCAAGTTGTTGTTGGTCCCTATATTGCCAATTGGTGTCTTTCTATAATCTGGGATGGAGCAGTGGGCAGTTGATACGGCAACAGTCTCTTGCAACCAGATTTTACAACGAGGTGAAAGCCTTTAAAGCGTCCTCCACAGGAGCCAAGCAAATGGGATGTTACAATGTGGACACGGTGCAATATTGGGCCAGAAATTCGGCTCTCCGGCTTCCCGCGGGTGCAAGCATAGCGGGTGCACTTACATACCGCGCCTGCCGTTGTGCTTCGGGCCCGCGTGGGATTCCGATCCTGGGCCTCCTGCAGCTGCCGGCGCGCAGTGCTTGCGTATCCCAGCGGCGCAGTTAGTTCGAAGCATCCCCTGGGATCACGTGGGCCATGGAGAGCCAATCGGAGCAGGGAATCTCCATTCATAGATTTGACAGGAAGACCTGTCAAATCTATGAATAGAGATCGGCCCCAAAACCTCACTAAAACTTCAAATATTTTTAAAAAACATAAAATTTTCAAAATAACTATAAATTACATAAAATAACTTTTAAACAATAATTTACATTTTTGAAAAAGTTAATTACAGTTTTTAACGGGGCTAAAAATAAACTTACCTTTCTTTAAAGTATTTAAAAATAATAAACCTGTGGAAAAAATTGTTTTAATTTTACTTAATTCACCACTTACCTTGTTAAAAGCAGGCCTTGCGCCTCCTTTTTTCCCGCGCAGCTGCTAGGGACTTACCCGCACGGAGAAACCTGTTTTAAAAAAAAAAAAGTCGAAGTTCGCTGCGTGCGCGCTGCC
The DNA here is from genome assembly GCA_030390025.1 of Squalus acanthias. NCBI lineage: Eukaryota > Metazoa > Chordata > Chondrichthyes > Squaliformes > Squalidae > Squalus > Squalus acanthias. Next base: position 2,336,467 of record CM059451.1, on the reverse strand, counting down.
TCTCCCGCGCACGCGGGTGACCCGCGAACCCCTTCCTTCACGAGACTGGAAGTTCCGGTTTCCCGTGCATGCGCGAAACCGGCACTTCCGGTGGCCCTACGGGTGAGTACACAGCGCGTACTCACCCTGGGGACCCGAATTTCTGGGCCAAATGTCACAAGCTTTGGTACAATGCACTTCCACAGGCAATTCACACCAAGAGCAGCCTTTATACGGCAGCTGATTGAATTCGACAGGAGATCCCTGCATGCCAGGCTGCCCCAAAAAAAACTGTTTATGGGAACAGGAGGAGGCCATTAAGCCCCGCGAACCATTCAATGAGATCATGGCTGATCTGTGACCTAACTCCATATACCTGCCTTTGGCCCATAAATAATACCTTTGGTTAACAAAAAGCTATCAATCTCCGATCTAAAATTAACAATTGATCTAGCATCAATTGCCAATGTTCCAATGAAGCTCAATGTAAGCTCGAGGAACAGCACCTCATCTTTCGATTAGGCACTTTACAGCCTTCTGGACTCAACATTGAGTTCAACAATTTCAGATCATAACCTCTGCCCCCATCTTTTTTTCTCTCTCACATGGCAGCTGTCGATCACTTCATCGAGAGCCATCTTTTGTGAACTTGTCCCATTACCATCTCCTTTGGCCTCGCACCATCATCCCTTTTGTCTCTTAATCTCTCCTGCCTTCCACCCTATCACAGACCTTCCCTTTTGTTCTTTCCTCCCCGCCCCCTTTCCCTGCCCCGACACTAAAAGCAGATTATCTGGTTGTTATTTCATTGCTGTTTGTGGGAGCTTGCTGTGCGCAAATTGGCTGCCGCGTTTCCTACATTACAACAGTGACTACACTTCAAAAGTGCAGTCCCTTTTGTTCTTTCCTCCCCCCTTTCCCTGCCCCTACACTTGCTTAAAAATCTGTTCCATCTCCAGCTTTTTCCAGTTCTGACAAAGGATCATCAATTAACTCTGTTTCTCTCTCCACAGATGCTGCCTGACCCGCTGAGTATTTCCAGCATTTTCTGTTTTTATTTCCGATTTCCAGCATCCGCAGTATTTTGCTTTTGTATTGGCATCAATTGCTGTTTGTGGAAGAGAGTTCCAAACTTCTACCACCCTTTGTGGGTAGAAGTGTTTCCTAACTTCTCTCCTGAAAGGTCTGGCTCTAATTTTTAGGCTAGGTCCCCTAGTCCCAGACTCCACAACCAGCTATGGTTTACAGCTGAGAGATCAGGTCACCCAATGCCAAATGCTATCGATTTGTTTTTGGTCAGAGAAAGAAAGAAAAAAAAAGAAAGAATTTGCATTTATATAGCGCCTTTCATGACCTCGGAACGTCCCAAAGCGCTTCACAGCCAATGAATGAAGTACTTTTTTTTTGGAAGTGTAGTCCCGGTTGTAATGTAGGAAACGCGGCCAATTTGTGCACCGCAAGCTCCCACAGCGGTGTGACCAAAGCACCGAGCGAGACCCCCTGCTAGGAGGGCATCAGCAGCAGAAGAAAGGGGCACGGGCATGAGCTGAGAGGGGGTGGGTTGAGGAAGCATAACTTCACTGAGAGGATGGTCTGTTTTTGGTACAGAGAGAGGCTGCAGGGACAAGTCGCCTGGGTCTTCAAGGTCCAATCGGTGAAGTATCTGCAGGTCCTGGAAACAAAACCAGCGAATGCTGCTAATGCTCAACCACATCTTTGGAGAGAACTTTTCTGAACCTTCATCAAAATGTTATTGGGCACAGCTGCCAGGCCAGCAGGCAGGTGGACTAGCTGGAGCTATGCCACCTATGAGATTACAAAATGCTACAGTTCAGAGGGACCTGGGGGGTCCTTGTGCATGAAACACAAAAAGTTAGCATGCAGGTACAGCAAGTAATCAAAAAGGCAAATGGAATGTTGGCCTTTATTTCAAGGGGGTTGGAGTATAAAAGCAGGGAAGTCCTGCTACAACTGTACAGGGTATTGGTAAGACCATACGTTGAGTACTGCGTACAGTTTTGGTCTCCTTATTTAAGGAAGGATATACTTGCATTGGAGGCAGTTCAGAGACGATTCACTGGGTTAATTCCAGAGATGAGGGGTTGACTTATGAAGAAAGGTTGAGCAGGCTGGGCCTATACTCATTGGAATTTAGAAGAATGAGAGGTGATCTTATTGAAACATACAAGATACTGAGGAGGCTCGACAAGGTAGATGCAGAGAGGATGTTTCCCCTCGTGGGGAAATCTAGAAGGCGGGGGCATAGTTTCAGAATAAAGGGTCGCCCTTTTAGAACTGAGATGAGGAGGAATTTCTTCTCTCAGAGGGTCGTAAATCTGTGGAATTCTCTGCCCCAGAGAGCTGTGGAGGCTGGGTCATTAAATACATTTAAGGTGGAGATAGACAGATTTTTGCAAGATAAGGGAGTGAAGGGTTATGGGGAGCGGGCAGGGAAGTGGCTTTGAGCCCGAGATCAGCCATGATCTTATTGAATGGCGGAGCAGGCTCGAGGGGCCAAGTGGCCTATTCCTGCTCCTATTTCTTATGCCGTCACTTCCAGCAGCCTTCAAATTTTCGATGTCTCTTGCACTCTGCTGACAGCAGCATTGGGTCGTTTATAAAAATAGAGGTTCCTTCCGATTGTGTGAAGGTCGCCTCAAGCTGATCAGGTGTTGCTTCACCTCTCCCTGCAGACTTGTCAGAGCTCCCCAGGGTGCTGTTTAGTGCAGGGAGAGATGGACGTTCCTTAAAGTCAACAGCAGACAGCACATCTGAAGACAGAATGGTGTACCTCAGAAAACTGCTAAACCAGTCGAGCTTCCCACGGTGCAGAATTGACTTTCTCCACCCCCACCCTTTACCTGAAGGCAGTCAGTGATCATGCATGGTCCCTTTGTCAGCAGATCCTGCCGTTAACACAAGGAGATTCTTTTTCACACAGGATGCCTATTAATGCGTTTGCTGTTTAATCACGACAAAAACCTATTTTAAAAGCTTGCCTTTGTCCACGTAGGCAGGCAGTGTCCTGTCAACTGGTGTCAAAAGGCTTCGTGTTAAAGGCAGACGTCTGATTTCCTTTGGACCCACTCTGTTGGCTTTGAAACTCTTCTGTTTATAGCCACTGTGTGGGCGTTTCTCACAGCTCATGGCAACAGTGCACTTTTTTTTTACAGCGCTCCTCACAGACAGTGCGAAGATAGGGAGAGAAAATCTTATTAGCTAGGGGAGGCGAAGGAATAGTCAGTGTTAACAACAACAACTGGCACTTATACAGCGCCTTTTGACATCGTAAAATGCCCTGAGGTCCTTCACAGGAGCGTTATCGGACAAAATTGGACCATGGGTGATCAGGTCAAAAGCTCGGTCAAAGAGGGAGGTTTTAAGGAGCGTCTTAAAGGAGGAGGCGGAGAGGTTTAGGGAGGGAATTCCAGAGTTTGGGGCCCAGGCAGCTGAAGGCACGGCCGCCAATGGTGGAGCGATGAAAATCAGGGATGCGCAAGAGGAGTCGGTTTTAAAGGGGTGTAGTGAGGAAGGGGGAATTTTGGAAGGGGGTTCCAGTGGATGGGGACACAATGGCAGAGAGAAAACTATGGAAATGTGTGTTGATGATACTCCGATAATTTCTGCGCGCACCCGCCCCCCCCCCCCCCCCCACCCTCCAGTCTTCTTTCTTGAACTTCATTCTTCATGTGTGAGCCTAAACAACATTTTGGCAGGCTGTTCATCCAACAAAGCCTGATCCTGTCCTCCCCTGGGAGGTGAGATGAGGGGAGTGGGGAGGGGCACGGGCGGGGTGGTGAGCAGTGAATAAGTTGCCCCAGTTGCTATGGGTGCTGACATAGTCCAAAAATGTGCGGGTTAGGTTGATTTGGCTATGATAAATTGACCCTTAGTGTTAGGGGGGGGATTAAATATGTGGGGTTATGGGGATATGTTGGGGGGAATTAAATACGTGGGGTTACGGGGGTAGGGTGGGATATGTGTACTGTGGGGATTAAAGCAGGGACAGGGTACTGGATTTGGATGATCAGCCATGATCGTATTGAATGGTGGAGCAGGCTCGACGGGCCGAATGGCCTACTCCTGCTCCTAGATTCTATGTTTCTATAGTGATCGAGAACCTGCTCCCATCACCCATAGCAACCAGGGCAATTTATTCACTTTTTTAAAAGAAATTGAGGCCCCTCCCCCGGTCAGTAGGCCTCAGTACCACACCATACGGCACATTTAACTACTGAGCCGTGAGGGGGTGGGAGTCCCATTCCGATTTCCTTTCCTCCACCCCGCCCCCCACCCCTTTCTTTCCATTGGGTCTCGGTTAGTAAGTCTGAGGTTAGTTTTTTTGCGATCTCTCCGCAGTTCAGAACGTGATCCAATGTTACCTTTTGTGTCTTTGCAGGCAAGCCTGGCATTGCCCATCGAGACTTGAAGTCCAAAAATATCCTGGTGAAGAAGAACGGCACGTGTGCGATTGCTGACCTGGGCCTGGCCGTCAGGCACGACTCGCTGACTGACACCATCGACATTGCCCCCAATCAGAGAGTGGGCACGAAACGGTACCAATTCAAATGGTTTTCTCCCCTCCATTTGTGACCTTTGCCCTGTGTAAGGAATAGCGCCCCCCCCACCCCCCTTCCCCATATTAAATTCCAGTACTTCAGTTTAAGTAGGCGCAAAAAAAACTTTTTATTGGTGTCATAAACTGCACGTAGCAACACACGTTGCCGTGGTAATCCCGTGCATGCCTAACCTGTAGGCCCAACACCACTGAGTGGCTGGTGAGTGGAGGCAGGCAGGGCAAGTCATCCCAAGCAGCTTGTGTGCCGCCTTTTAACGTGCTTTTTACGTTGCTGACATCGCACGCACTGTTCTCTGGCCTTGTTGCAGCAGAAGTGGCGACTTAACATAAGAATTAGGAGCAGGAGTAGGCCATACGGCCCCTCGAGCCCGCTCCGCCATTCAATAAGATCATGGCTGATCTTCGACCTCAACTCCGCTTTCCCGCCCGATCTCCATATCACTTAATTCCCCTGGAGTCCAAAAATCTAATGATCTCAGTCTTGAATATACTCAATGACTCAGCATCCACAGTCCTCTGGGGTAGAGAATTCCAAAGATTCACAACACTCTTGAGTGAAGAAATTCCTCCTCATCTCGGTCCAAAATGGCCGACCCCTTATCCTGAGACTGTGTGTGTGACCCCTGCTTGGAGACTCTCCGTAAAAGACTTGCCGTTTTGGGGCCTTGTCGCTCAACTTCTAGGTGACACCTGATGACTGAGAATGACCAGATTGTGGAAATGTAAACTGGAGGGAGACCAATGTTGTAGTGTTTGTTCTCCTGAGAATGGGAGAGGTGATGTAAAAGTTCCTTCCGGTAGCGTCCGTCAAGGCCGGAGGTGAAGTTTCCACGCCTGCACCCATGCCTGGAGAACTCCAGCACAAGCCCTGAAGGCGAGGGGCAGTGTACGGACGGGGTTTAAAAATGGATTGTCTGTAGGTGGGCCCCCCCCGCCCCCGAGTGAATTTAACACCATCAGTTCAAGGCGATTTGAATCTAACCTGGGCTGAGGAGATGTTCGGGGTGGGAGTTCAGAGTAGGCTGTTCTGCAGCTGACGAGAGGGTGCCGTCCCCTTTTGACCCTTGACCCTTTTTTGTTTTGCAAACCACTTCCACAAAGAGGTCAAATAAAAGTGTTTTAATATTGTCAATCACAAGGGAAATTAAAATGGGGTTTGGATTTGATGTGGCTGTTTGCAACTAAATGGATGTTGTCTTTTAATTGCAACTGGTAACAAAAGTCATGTTAAACTTCTATAGGACCGAGGTTAGACCACACTTGCGTACAGTTCTGGTTTCCGTATTACTAAAAGGATATAGAGGCACTGGAGACGGTGCAAAAAAGCTTTACTAGAGTAAAACCAGAACTGAGAGGAAAGACTGAACAGGCTGGGGCTCCTTTCTCTAGAAAAGAGAAGACTGAGGGGTGACCTAATTGAGGTCTTTAAGATTATGAAAGGGTTTCGATAGGGTGGACGTAGAGAAGATGTTTCCACTTGTGGGGGAGACCAGAACTAGGGGCCATAAATATAAGATGGTCACTAATAAATCCAATTGGGAATTCAGGAGAAACTTATTTACCCAGAGAGTGGTGAGAATGTGGAACTCGCTACCACAGGGAGTGGTTGAGGCGAATAGTACAGATGCATTTAAAGGGAAACTGGATAAACACATGAGGGAGAAAGGAATAGAAGGACATGTTGATGGGGTGAGATGAAGAGGGGTGGGAGGAGGCTCGTGTGGAGCATAAACACTGGCATGGACCAGTAGGGCCGAATGGCCTGTTTCTGTGCTGTACATTCGATGTAGTTTTAAGAGACCTTCCTCTAGAAGCTTTCAGTTCACTGATTCCTCACTATAACGTACTCTGATTCAGGTCAAACCCCGCACACATTGCCACGGGGGGGGGGGGGTCAACATTAACTGGATGGAGACGAGTAGAGTCGATTCACAAACAGACTATTGAGGGTGGGCATTGCACTATTCTAAAGCAGATCAGCCTCGTCCGAAAGACAGTGCGGCGCTCCCTCAGTACTGCCCCTCCGACAGTGCGGCGCTCCCCCAGTACTGCCCCTCCGACAGTGCAGCGCTCCCTCAGTACTGCCCCTCCGACAGTGCAGCGCTCCCTCAGTACTGCCTCTCCGACAGTGCGGCGCTCCCTCAGTACTGCCCCTCCGACAGTGCGGCGCTCCCTCAGTACCGCCCCTCCGACAGTGCAGCACTCCCTCAGTACTGCCCCTCTGACAGTGCGGCACTCCCTCAGTACTGCCCCTCCGACAGTGCAGCACTCCCTCAGTACTGCCCCTCTGACAATGCGATGCTCCCTCAGCACCGCACTGGGAGCTCCCTCAGCACCGCACTGGGAGTGTCGTCTGGAGTTTTGTGCTCGAGTCTCTGGAGTGGGCCTCGAGCTCACAACCTTCGGACTCGAGGCGAGGGAGACCGTGGCAACTTCTGAGATTGCCGCTCGCCACAGTTTGGGCTGCCTTCCCTGGGAACCTTATTGCTATTCAGACACGTTTTGAAGATCAAGAACAATCTGTTTTATTTTTAAATGCGCCTTCGTCTGGCTTTATTTTGTGATTCCGCCCTTTCATTAACAACCTGCCTCCGTTTTCTCTTTGAAGTTACATGGCACCTGAAGTACTGGATGAGACGATCAATATGCAACACTTCGATTCCTTCAAGTGTGCTGACATTTACGCCCTGGGGCTGGTGTACTGGGAGATAGCTCGAAGATGTTCCGCAGGAGGTACTGAGCCGTTGCTAGAAATTGCTGTTGCTTCACGCATCTTCTCGACCCCCCCCCCCCCCCCCCCCCACCACCTCCTCATGATTCTGATGCAGGGAATACCAGGCCCTCTGGACAGTGTATTCACACTGCGAATTTGGTGTCGGTGCGAAGCGGCCTTGGCTTTGCACCAGTGCCAAACCTGTGCAACGTGGATCGGGTGTGAAGGCCCAAACTCGCTCTTTAAAGCATAGGGACAGGAGGAGGCCATTCAGCCCCTCGAGCCTGTTCCGCCATTCAGTTAGATCATGTATCTTAATTCCATCTACCCGCCTTGGTTCCGTAACCCTTGATACCCTTGCCCAACAAAAATCTGTAAAAGCAGAGTGCGATTCGTCTCCCATCCACCTTTTCCAGGCAGTCTCACTCTCGTCCAGGTCGGGCTCTGACTCTGGGTCTGGGCGACATCTACCCCATGATTATAGCGTCGCTCATACATTTGCAGTGTGAAAGCAGCAGTCACTGAGATCTGGAGCTCTGTTGCTGGCCCGTGCCTGGCACTGCCTTGTTTCGCCATGCTGATCTGGGTCTAGTCGTGCCATGTCCTTTCCAGTCTCTTGACTTGGCATTCGGGAGGCCAGGGATGGCACCCTGAAGCTTCATGTTTCCCTCCGTTTTACTGTAACTCGTGCTGGTGGTTGGGTTGTCAACCCTCCAGGATTGTCCTTGGCGTCTCCAGGAATTGAAAATTAATCTCCAGGACACTGCTACGAGCAGCCCAGGAGAATAGTCATGGGGGCATTAAAAAAAATTGTTTATGTTTCATTTTCTTTGAGCATTTTAATTTATTAGTTATAAAAATATTGGAGGTGGGGGAAGGCTGTTTCACGATTAATCCAATTGGGTGACAGAGTTGGTTCCCTTTCCAATTGGCTGTGGGAAGGCCGGAGGATGGACCAATGGCGGGCGGTTTGAGGCGGGAGGTCATGTGATGAAACCTCCAGGGAAGACGCCCAACCAGAGATGGCGACCCTAGCTGGTGTAGAGATGATTCCCAAGATTCACCAGCAGTACATTTTAGTAGGTTGGAGGAAAAGGTGAAACGGTAATTGTCTTTCGTGGAGTGTGGGCTCTTCCTTTCCTGAAGATGCTAACTCTTGTTGGATTACAGTTCCACAGGTGTCAGTTCTTCATGTGTGAATTTAGATATAGTATGGGGGGGTTTTCCCCTCTCCTCTGGGGGGAGAATTGTACTTTAATTTTTAATAAAGTGTTTGCCCCTCATGAGTCTCTTTTTAATTCATCTTTCAAGTCTTTTTGAGATGAAGAGAACTGTTCCAAACGCTTGGGGGTAATTTTAACTGTACTCGCTCAGCAGAAACCTGGCATCGCCTGTCCGAAAGCCGCCACGATCGCAACATCTGCAATTTTAACCCGCTCTCCTGAGCAGGCAGCAAGGACAGGCGCCCGGAGCCAACGGGGTCCTTCCTTACATCTGCATGTTGCGGCCCGATGACATCATTGAGACCTGACTGTAATTTTAACTCAGGCCTGAGCGGTGAATCCACCTGGAGTTCAAATCGGGGCCTTTTAATTTAACAATTCCTTATATGGTTAACTTTTTTTCTAGGAGTCCATGAGGATTATCAGCTGCCGTACTTTGACCTTGTGCCCTCTGACCCCTCCATAGAGGAAATGAGGAAGGTTGTTTGTGAACAGAACCTGAGGCCAAATGTCCCCAATATTTGGCATACCAGTGAGGTAAGGCTGTGTGATGGGGTATCCATTAGAAACTTTACTTTCTTCTTAAGAAGGTTTTGCCATCCTAAAGGCCTTAGTTGCTGGGAAGGAGCATGTGGCTATTGACTTTGGTACTCCTAATACAGCCTGGAGGCCATTTGAGGCCCAAGTCCCCTTCACCTATGAGTTATTGCGCCTGTCACTGTGGTGCATCATTCCTGAGAGTGGTCCTTAACAAAGAGTCATGTAACAATAGTGCTTGCATGCAACACTGAAGGGAGTGCAGCACTGTTGGAGGTGCCGTCTTTCCGTTAAACCGAGGCCCCGACTGCTCTCTCAGGCGGACGTAAAAGATCCCACAGCCACTATTTGACGAGCCAGGGGAGTTCTGGCCAACATTTATCCCTCAACCAGCATCACTAAAGCAGATTATCTGGTCGTTTATCTCTCAGCTGTTTGTGGGATCTTGCTGTGCGCAAATTGGCTGCTGCGTTTCCCTACATTACAACAGTGACTACACTTCCAAAAAAAAGTACATAGTCATAGAGTTATACAGCACAGAAAGAGGCCCTTCGGCCCATCGTGTCCGCGCCGGCCATCAAGCCCTGTCTATTCTAATCCCATTTTCCAGCACTTGGTCCGTAGCCTTGTATGCTATGGCGTTTCAAGTGCTCATCTAAATGCTTCTTGAATGTTGTGAGGGTTCCTGCCTCGACCACCCTTTCAGGCAGTGAGTTCCAGATTCCAACCACCCTCTGGGTGAAAAAGTTTTTCCTCAAATCCCCTCTAAACCTCCTGCCCCTTACCTTGAAACTATGCCCCCTGGTTATTGACCCCTCCACTAAGGGGAAAAGTTCCTTTGCTGTAAACCTCATTGGCTGTAAAGAGCTTTAGAGCGCCACAACGTTCTGACCAGCCTGGAAGCTGATCTGGAACCAGACAAGGCCAGGTGGGACGTAGGTGGCTCCTCCTTGTCAGTGACCTCACCTGGGAGGCCTGGAGGAAAGGGGATCAGACCTGGTGGGCTTCTGGTAGGGTGTGGGAGTGGAATGGGAGGGCCTTCTCTGTGCTTGCCCGTGATGACGTCGTCTTACTTTTGTCCACCTCTCTCTCAAAACCAGGCGTTACGAGTCATGACCAAGATCATGCGGGAATGCTGGTACGCCAACGGAGCAGCCAGGTTGACCGCTCTGCGCATCAAGAAAGCGTTGTCGCAGCTGAGCATACAGGAAGACGTGAAGATGTAAGGAAGGGGAGAGAGAGAGAAGCAGGGAAGCATGGCACTGTGGAATCGAACCTTCACCACCTGCCACTGTGGCTGCAGAGCAACGTCTACCTCACTACTAAAAGAGCCAATCCTGCTGAAGTGTTGACTGGAAGAGTATCCTGTTTTATTTGGGGAGAGGGAGGGTAACGGGGTGGTGGGGGGAGGTTTGAGTAAAGAAGGAGCAAACCAAGACTACAATAAGTATTAGGAGCTTATTATATATCAAATTTTGATAGGAAATTGGTAATATTCATAACAAGGAAGGGACAAAATGGCTTCCCAGCGATGGGAAGGGTAGAACTACCCCTTCACTAAAAATTGGCATCTGCATGTTTGTTTTTGAGCGAACAATGAGACTATTTGGCTTGTTTTGAAATTGCAACGTGCTCCTTAAACAGTTGGTTTTTAAAAAAATTTATTTTAGAAACTCCCTTTTTTTTTAATGCCTTTTAAGGTCCATGTAAGAAGTAGAGAAGATTGTTCTCCATTTTTATTGTTGTGTAAAAGAAGAGGAATTGCCAGGTAGGAGGGACAAGAGAAGCAATTTATTGGAACTGAGCTCTTGGGTCCCTTGTCTTAACAAACAGGTTTTCAGATTATTGCATGAGGCAAGTTAACTTTTATATAAAACAAAAAACTTTAATCTTCAGTGCAGCGAGGCTGACTGACCTCCTGGTCGTTTCCTTGATACTTTGAGCCAGTGCATCCTTGTGTTTTTAACGTTGGGTCACCTGGGATCGCCCGTCCAACAGTACCCCACTTGAAGTCTGCGACCACTGTGTTAGTAGGGCTTTCGGGGAGCACTCCCAACACTGGTGTGGGAGAGCTTTGCTAGGAAGCAGACTTAATCCGTGGCATTGTTTCTTTGGGATTGCAGGGGTGCGGAAATGTGAGGAACCCACCCCCCCCCCCCCCCCCCCTTCACGTTGCTTGGGTTTGAAGGCGGTTGTGTGAAATGTTGACGCTATTGTCCACGTGATGTGGAGAAACACCAGGCAGTGTAATTGCAGATTGTGGTCCCCCCCCCCCCCCCCCCCCCAAAACATTGGCTGTGTTTGGAGAGAGCGAGCGAACACTAGGCTGAACTTGCAGATCCGGCGATGGCGGTGGCTGTGAAGGGGATGAGTTTGAGGTGATGAATTAGAAACTTCAAACTGGGAACTGCGTTGAGGTATTGGCTTAATCGCATTCCCCCCCCCCCCCCCCCCCCCCCCTGTAGTTTATTGGTACCAAGGTGCCAGTAACAGCCCTGGGCAACTGAGAGAGGCTGAGCCATTTTGGAGAAAATTGAGAGGTTGGTCTTATTCCATGGGTTTTTGCATTGAACGCTGAATGGGAAATACCATTGCCGTCTTTCTATGGAGCTTGTGGTAATCCAGTAACCTTCTGACCTCAGACCAGAAGTCTGGGATGCTGTTGGATTAAAGATCCCCACACTACGGAACCCATTTTGAAGGAGTTGTAGAGGACCAAGATGTTGCAGTACTCACTTTCTGCCACCAGAGACCTCTTTTTCATGCCTTGTAAGTACTATACTGCTGAGTTGGGGGTGGGGGAGAATGCTAGTGACATCTAGTGGTGGAGTGTTTAGTGCTACAGAGCTTCCAGCGTATGCCCAGGAAAAACGTGGTACCCTTTTCACATGGTCTTCAATGCAATGGTAATTGTCCATTGGTACAAGATTGGAGGACATTTCAGGATGCCTTGAAATGATAGGAATGGAAATGGAATGGAGGTTCGTTCTCTCTCTCTCTCTCTCTCTCTCTCTCTCCCTCTCTCCCTCTCTCTCTCTCTCTCTCTCTCTCCAATATCTAGCTATTGAAGGCACAGGAGAAATATAGGTTTTTCAAAAGTCTGGGATCCCTGTTTGATTTAAAGATTGAGCGGTCGCACAACACCAGGTTATAGTCCCAACAGTTTTATTTGAAATCACAAGCTTTCGGAGCTTACTACTCCTTCGTCGGGTGAAGTAAAAAGATACAGAATCGCCAAAGCATATATAGATAGAGAACAATGCATGTGTACCTTACAATTGCAGACAACTAAATTAAATCATCCTGACTATCTGCCGAGGTGTGATAAAGTTAATCAGGTCAGCCAGGAAGGTACCACATCAAAGACATAGCAAGATACAACTGAGACAATGAGGTGGAGTCGCAGGGGGTCTAACGTGTCAAAAGCTGCCGTCTGTATGTAAAACGATAAGCTTTAAAAAATTTTACTTTTTTACTGGGAAAATTTTTACTTTTTTACTGGGAATCACATCTGTGAACAAGCCAACGACGACTCGAGTCCGGATCACGTCATGTATCGTGACATAAACCCAAGATCCCGGTTGAGACCGTCTTCATGAGTGCGGAACTTGGCTATCAGTTTCTGCTCGATGATTTTGCGTTGTCGTGTGTTTCTAAGGTTGCCTTGGAGAACGCTTACCCGCAGATCCGAGGCGGAATGTCCTTGACTGCTGACGTGTTCCCCGACTGGGAGGTAACAATCCTGCCTGCCGATTGTTCCGCACTCATGAAGACGGTCTCAACCGGGATCTTGGGTTTATGTCACGATACATGACGTGATCCGGACTTGAGTTGTCGTTGGCTTGTTCACAGATGTGATTCCCAGTAAAAAAGTAAACATTTTCCCAGTAAAAAAGTAAAAATTTTAAAGCTTATCGTTTTACATACAGACGGCAGCTTTTGACACGTTAGACCCCCTGCGACTCCACCTCATTGTCTCAGTTGTATCTTGCTATGTCTTTGATGTGGTACCTTCCTGGCTGACCTGATTAACTTTATCACACCTCGGCAGATAGTCAGGATGATTTAATTTAGTTGTCTGCAATTGTAAGGTACACATGCATTGTTCTCTATCCATATATGCTTTGGCGATTCTGTATCTTTTTACTTCACCCGACGAAGGAGTAGTAAGCTCCGAAAGCTTGTGATTTCAAATAAAACTGTTGGACTATAACCTGGTGTTGTGCGACCTCTCAATTTTGTCCACCCCAGTCCAACACCGGCATCTCCGCATCATGATTTAAAGATTCCCAGTTTGCAGAGGAGGACCAGGTGTTGCAGTACTCACTTTCTGCCACCGCAGTCCTTGTGAGTTCTCCACAGCTTGGCGGTGAAGCGTGCTGGTGACATCTAGTGCTCGTGTGTCCATGCTACAGTTGTGTATTGAGAGAGAGCTGATTCATCTCAAATCACCGCACGGCTCTCTGGCCCTTGACCCTCTGCTCAATAAAAGAAGATGGTCTTTGTTCTGCCTATACTCTTCCCCCTCCCCCTTCAGAGTTGTCACCTAGCCAGTTTTTTGTAACTGACCCAACGACATTTTTTTTGCAATTGTTGACTATTTTAACTGGCTGTTTTTTTAATATGCAATATTTGAGGGTGGGTGGAAGAGAGAAAGTCGCTGGTTCAAATTCGACTGGCAGCAACTTCAAAACCCAGCAGGTGAATGGGGATCGTGCTATCCGAGGATTTTTGTTTTGGAGAGCTGTTTTCCAGCGCGGCCTGTTGGGCTCTCTCCCAGATTTGAAGCGTTTAATGTACGTTGTGAGAAAGGAGCTGAACGGGTTGTCGTATTGCGCGGGCACAGGAGGCGGTCGAACGAGCCGCTCGCAGCCCCTGGCCCCAGCGAATGCTGGGGGGACGATTCCACTGGCCGCCCCCTTCAGCACCTCCGTTCAAGTGTCGGCGGGTCATTCCGCAAAGGAGGGCGCGGGTCACCGAGGCAACACTGATCCCGCCCTCGCTGGGTCTCCAACTCTTTTCATCATCCATCCATTCATGAGAGAGACTTAACTCTGTGCAGACCAGGGATCGAACCGTAGACCTGATTGATCCGTAACACATCAGTGCATTTACCTATTGAGCCTGGGTTTTTAAAAGAAAACCTCACCTGCCTCCGTCCTCTACCTAATTAGCTGCAAGTGTCACTGGGCTTTTGAGCTGTCGGCCATCTTGGAGACACTTCAAAATGAAAGCATGGGGGTGCGGTCACTCTTGATGCTATGTGCAGCCTTTGAATTATGGGTAAAGGGGTTTATTGTCTGCCAAGCACAGCTTTTGAGTGAGCTTGGGGCCTGCTCTTAAAACTTACAAGAGCATTGTTGTCATATTGAAGCCTTTCTGGACAGGCCGCATTCCCAAGCCAATCTCTGGGGGGAGCGGAGGAGGAAATCTCCAGTCAACCTATCGTGACCTGGGAAATGGCGATAAGTATGAACTTTACAATGGGGTTCTCCTCTTTATCGAGGCCTCCCCCTATCCCTTACCCGATCGGCACAGCCATGAGGTCAGCGCACCCTCCTGTGTTTAAATGACGAGCAAAAAAAAGCTGGCCAGATGCTTTACCATGGCAACTGTGCCCCTTCAATTGCTTTCAGCCTCTCTTGCAGATGGTACGGTGACCTCCTGCTGAACATGGCCTGGCACCGAATGCCCACTTGATTTGGAACTGGACGCCAAAGTAGATTGGCATGTACTACACGTGGGAATCCGTTTCTCATTCGACTGAAAACTACTGACTTCCCGCCCCCTCCCCCCATCCCTTTTTGAAAAATGTTACCTCACGGTATGCAAATAGAAATCGTTACAATTGTAAATACTTTTGTTTTGATGTGAAACTTGATATTCTAGAGCCTGTATTTTGACTTTGACATGCTAGGTTAAGTTTATGACTACTGCTGTTGTATAAACAAATTGCTTCCTCTTTGAATATTTTTGTATGGGGCCTCTGTGCTGTTGTGGCTGGTGACGGTATTTGTAAATCTGTTTCTTCATGCTGCTAATACGATTTCAAATGCTGCACGGCCTCAAACAAGGGGCCCACTGCACCATCGACTGGCTGAAATCTTGCTGGGTAAGGTTGTCAGGTGAGCTGGCATGGAACCTTCTGCCTGGCTTCCACCAGTGGTTTACAATTTCTGTTCGGAGGGTGGGTGGAGGGAAGATCTTCTGCAAATACTAATACACTCCCAGAGGGACAATTCTCCCCGCCCTCACCATCCCATACACTCCCAGAGGGACAATTCTCCCCGCCCTCACCATCCCATACACTCCCAGAGGGTCAATTCCCACCCTCGCCATCCCATACACTCCCAGAGGGTCAATTCCCACCCTCGCCATCCCATACACTCCCAGAGGGACAATTCCCACCGCCCTCGCCCATCCCATACACTCCCAAAGGGACAATTCTCCCCGCCCTCGCCATCCCATACACTCCCAGAGGGTCAATTCCCACCCTCGCCATCCCATACACTTCCCAGAGGGACAATTCTCCCCGCCCTCACCATCCCATACACTCCCAGAGGGTCAATTCCACCCCCTCCCACCCTCCACCTCCAACTTGTCTTAACTTCCAAAAGGCCATGTGCCCTACCAAAGGACAGTTGTCAACCTTTTAGAAGCAAGATAACACTGAATGCATCCTCATCTCTGATGGCGTACGGGAGGAGTGTTTCTTGGCTGCCACCATGCTGGATGCAGGGCATGCTGGGCTCCAGAGGAGCCATATTGGAAGGGTTAAGCTGCTTTGTTCAAAGTCACAACCTGCTTGTCTATACAGTAGGATTGGCGATGCGAATAGAACATTGAGTGCCAATGCGCTGTGTGCCCCTCCTACAGACATCATACAGCACATGCACTGGCTTGTACGTATTCACATCAAATGTTTACAGCAACTCCTCTCGATTCAGGGTTTTTATTGCTTGGGCTTCAGGTAAATTCAGGTACCTTGCTCAAGCTTTTTTGACTTGGCAGAGGGGGGGCGGTGGTGGAAACACATCACACTCAAGCCTGATTCTGTCTTTACCCAATGTCCATGCATACAGCACAGGTCACTGGATAGAGATCAGGAAAGGTAGCCCAGGCCTCCTCTTCCACCCCCTCAATCTCTCCATTTGTAGCACCCTTGTCACCTCCTTGGCTGAGAATCTGCTAACTCAGCATAGACCAAACCTGGCACCTTCTGATATGTCCAGCTCAGTTCTATCTGGGTGGTGTAATTCCCAACCAAGCTATGGGGGCATCAGAAAAGAAGGAACTTGCATTTCTATAGCGCCTTTCATGACCTCGTGACATCCCAAAGCGCTTTCCAGCCAATGAAGCACTTTTTGAAGTGCAGTCACTGTTGTAATGTAGGAAACGCGGCAGCCAATTTGCGCACAGCAAGCTCCCACAGACAGCAATGTGACAAATGACCAATTAAGCTGTTTTACTGATGTTGATTGAGGGATAAATATTGGCCCCGAACGCCCCTGCTCTTCTTCGAAATAGGGCTGTGGAATCTTTTACGTCCACCTGAGAGTGCAGACGTCTTGGTTTAACGTCTGACCCAAAAGACGGCACCTCTGACAGCGCATCACTGGGGAATGTAAAGCGAGATTATGGGCTCAATCTCTGGAGTGGGGCTTGAACAGTAATCGTACAGTCACCTTGTAATCAACAGCGAGCGGACCAACTCGCTCAAGACTTCTTTGTTACCCGGTATGTCTCAAAAAAAACAACGGTAAGCAAAGCCTCCATTCTATCCTGCTCCTTCCAAACCTTTACTACTTGCTGGTAATCTGGCTTGATAGCGACAACATGGTCGTCAATATACCAAACTCAGCAATGTTTCGGTCCATCCCACTGTGTATTTGAACTAACTGGAGTGTGTTTTAACTGATGTATTACGTTCTTCACAGTTTACAATCAGACTTGCAAAGTGTGTACATATTGGGGAAAAATAAAGATAGATTTTTCATTTGCGTGGCTGTTTTGTTGAAGCAGTTGTATTGTAAAATCGTAGAATCTTCCCATGCGGAAGGAGGCCATTCAGCCTGTTGTGCCTCTTTGAAGGTGCTGTCTAATTAGTCCCTAATCTCTGTGCAATAATCAATTCCTCCTCACCTCGTTCTGGCTCACTGGGGTTGGTACTTTTGGTTCGAACACTGCTGGTGACATGCCCCAGCTGAATATTAATCTGCATTTAGCACCTAAACCTGGGCCAGTTTGGTTTTACCAAGAGTTGGGCTTTTGGATTGCCCCCTTCTCTATATATAAAAACAACTCGCTCCTGAGCGCCCTGACTCTTGTTGGAGTTCTGTTCCACACCTGCGGAGGCTTTCTGCTATCCTGCTGAGAGCGCTGGAGGTTTATTCATCCCTGGGAGGCATTGTGTCCTTGCCCAGTCCTGTCCCTGCCTGACCTCTCCACGTGCACACCTTCCAGCAGGAGATGGGCAGTCGGGATAATGGGTAGGTACTCTGAATTGGCAAGAGGTGACTACTGGTGTCCTGCAGGGATCTGTGTTGGGGCCTCAACTATTCACGGTATTTATTAACGACTTAGATGATGGCATAGAAAGTCATGTATCCAAATTTGCCGATGACACAAAGACAGGTGAAATTGTAGGCAGTGTAAATGGAAGCATAAAATTACAAAGGGACATCAACAGATTAAGTGAATGGGCAAAATTGTAGCAAAAGGATTATAATGTAGGCAAATGTGAGGTCATCCACTTTGAACCTAAAAATCATAGAACAGGGTACTTTCTAAATGGTGAAAAGCTAAAACCAATGGAGGTCCAAAGAGACTTGGGGGTCCAGGTACATAGATCATTAAAATGTCATGAACAGGTACTGAAAATAATCAAAAAGGCTAATGGGATGCTGGCCTTTATATCTAGAGGACTAGAGTACAAGGGGGTAGAAGTTATGTTGCAGCTGTACAAAGCCCTGGTTAGACCACACCTGGAGCACTGTGAGCAGTTCTGGGCACCACACCTTAGGAAGGATATATTGGCCTTGGAGGGAGTGCAGCGTAGGTTTACCAGAATGATACCCGGACTCCAAGGGTTAAGTTACGAGGAGAGATTACACAAACTAGGGTTGTATTCCCTGGAATTTAGAAGGTTAAGAGGTGATCTGGTCGAAGTTTTCAAGATATTAAGGGGAACAGATAGGGTAGATAGAGAGAACCAGTGGTTGGGTATTCTCGGACTAGGGGGCATAGTCTAAAAATTAGAGCCAGACCTTTCAGGAGTGAAATTAGGAAACACTTCTACACACAAAGGGTGGTAGAAGTTTGGAATTCTCTTCCGCAAATGGCAACTGATGCTAGATCAATTGTTGATTTTAAATTGGAGATTGATAGCTTTTTGTTAACCAAAAGGTATTAAGGGATATGGGCCAAAGGCGGGTATATGGAGTTAGGTCACAGATCAACCAGGATCTCATTGAATGGAGGAGCAGGCTCCAGGGGCCGAATAGCCTACTCCTGTTCCTATGTTCCGGCATTAGGCCATTGGATGGTGACCGAGAACAGGAACTTGGTTGCCTTGTAGTTTCCCTGTCCTCCCTAACCCAGAGTAATGACCATTCATCGCATTACCATTACCCTTATTTGTTTTAATTACTTTGGGCAACAATTTGGTAGAATGGATGTTGGAATCATGGGTCAACATTTACTCCTGCTCAGCACGAAAAAGGTTCCATTGATGTGCCTACACCACCTATTAAAAAAAAAAACTGCCGTAACCATCCATTACATGGGTTGTTTTGAACTCCTGGCGTTTCAACCCAGCACTGTGCTGTGGAACTAATTGGGAAACATGAACTAAAGAAATGGCCTATTGTAACTATATCTGGTCGAGGTAGCTTCTCGCACCTCAGATCAAGAGTCCTTCTCTATAAGGAAGTTTTTTCAATAGACAGGACCTCCATATTAATTATTTTTCTATCACCCAGATCAATAGGAAATGGTAAGCAGGGGCGACTCCTGTGGCTATCCGATAGGTTGTTTATTAGATCAGGTTTGAGACAATGGCCTTTGTAATTTTACAGCCGGGCTCTTTGTGAAACAATATTTATCAACAAGCCATCAAATATCTCTTCAGATCAGCAAGCAGCTAGCTCTGTGCTCGCAAATGTAATATCTCCAGACAGAATTGTATATTCACAGGCATGCAAGCTGAAAGGTCAAAGGAAAACTG
The DNA here is from genome assembly GCA_030390025.1 of Squalus acanthias. NCBI lineage: Eukaryota > Metazoa > Chordata > Chondrichthyes > Squaliformes > Squalidae > Squalus > Squalus acanthias. The sequence continues at coordinate 2,317,211 of CM059451.1, read as the reverse complement.
TCAAGCATCAGTCATGGCTTCCATTTCTTAAAGAAATCTGAGAGCCCTGGCCTAGTTGCAATTTAAGTAAAATCATATATTTTATGATTTGAAGCAGAGCGGATCTGTTTCTCTCACAGTTGGCTTTAGAGTTGATAAGAATACTATTAATGCGGATAGAATATCCATGGAGGTGCCTCGATCTCCTGCTGTAACAGTAGGGGAAATCTCAGAGAAATGGCATAAATGTTATCTGCTGCCCCCCCGTCCCAAGCCCTACCTCAGTTTCTCCGTGAGGTATCAACCTTTCTTTCCTCCCTCAGCCTCCGTGTTTTTAATCTCCGCGGGGGGAAAATTCGGTTGCTTTGCGCCTCCCGTTAGCGCCCTCTTGGGTGCAAAGCAACTAGTGCCCGGGCGCGGCACCGCCAACGCCTCCCGCAAAATTCAGCGGGTGGTTAGTGGCGGCGGTAACCGTTAGCGTGCTGTGCCGCCGGCGATGACGTCATCGCCGTGCGCAGCACCCCGGCTGCGATCTTCGGTAGCGCCCCCTGACTTACCGCCGGGCGCTATGTCCGACAGGGTCAGGGGGGCCTACCTGCGGCCGGGGCGGCGCAAATTAAAGGGGAGGGGCCGGGCGGCCATTTTTGTTGCTTTATAGCGCCTTTAACGTAGTAAAACGTCCCAAGGTGCTTCACAGGAGTGTTATCGAACAATAATTGACACCGAGCCACCGAAGAAGATATTAGGACAGGCTCGGTCAAAGAGCAATTTGAGAAGCGTCTTAAAGAAGGAGAGAAGCGGAGAGGTTTAGGGAGGGAATTCCAGAGCTCGGGGCCCAGGCGACTGAAGGCACGGCCGCCAATGGTGGGGCCAGATTTGGAGGAGCGCAGAGATCGTGGAGGGTTGAAGGGTTAGAGGAGGTTACAGGGAGACGGAGAGGGCGAGGCCATGGAGAGCTTTGAATACAAGGATGAGAATTTTAAAATCGAGGTGTTGCTCAACCGGCAGCCAATGTCGGTCAGCGAGCACAGGGGTGATGGGTGAACGGGACTTGGTGCGAGTTAGGACACGGGCAGCCGAGTTTTGGATGAGCTCAAGTTTACGGAGGGTGGAAGATGGGAGGCAGGACAGGAGAGCGTTGGAATAGTCGAGTCTGAAGATAACAAAGGCATAGCTGAGGAATCAAACTTGTCTCTAAAATGGCTGCTAGCTCCCCTCACGGCACTGGGTAAATACACTGTGGGGCGTGGTTCTGAGCCGCAAGATCCTAGGTTTCCATCGCTGGTGTGTTGTCTTCTCTTCTGAGGGTTGGTTAGCCTATGACCATGGTCTCAGCATCCCTGGGCAAGGAAGAAGAAAAATCCCATGGTTGGGTCTGTAAAAAAACTGGCTAGGTGGCAAGCCAACTTGGACGTTGGGTGAGGCCTGGAAATAGTCTCACTTTTAATGTCCTTCTTGGTCAAGTAGCCAGTGAGCGCTCACTGTCTAGATTTGAATGAAAAAATGAAAGACTTGCATTTCTATAGCACCTTTCATGATGTCCCAATGCGCTTTACAGCCAATGAAGCACTTTTGAAGTGGCAGTCACTGTTGTAATGCAGGAAACGGTGTGGCCAATTTGTGCACAGCAAGCTCCCACAAACAGCAATGTGATAATGACCAGATAACCGGTTTTAGTGATGTTGATTGAGGGATAAATATTGGCCGGGACACCGGGGAGAACTCCCCCTGCTCTTCTTCGAAATAGTGCCCGTGGGATCTTTTACGTCCACCTGAGAGAGCAGACTGGAGCCTCGGTTCAACGTCTCATCCGAAAGACGGCACCTCCGACAGTGCAGCGCTCCCTCAGCACTGCACTGGGAGTGTCAGCCTAGATTGTTGTGCTCAAGTCTCTGGAGTGGGACTCGAACCCACGACCTTCTGACTCAGAGGCGAGAGAGAGAGTGCTACCCACTGAGCCACAGCTGACTGGGAACAATTCTCATTTGAGAAGGCAACTGGTTGATGCCCTAGCATTAGTCAGTGTCTCAGGGAAGATGGGGTGAAAGTGGGGGATGGGTGGGAACTGTATAGATATCAAGTCTGAGTAACAAACAAATTGCATTGCCTCCTCCTGCCCACACACAACTATCTTGTTATACATAGGTTGCTGCAGCCTTGTTTGTCCTAAATCCAGTTCAGGTGGAGCACGAGTTCCCAAACACACCCATTACTGTCTCCATTCAGTAACAATGGGTACATACATACAAAGCCATAAAACAGAATAGGGCCCTGGGCAACACACAGGAGTGCAAGCAATGTCTTCAAGTCCCAACAGATCCTCGGTAGAGAACTGCTTACAGGTGGGTTTAGCACAAAAAAAACGTGCCTTGTTTATAAACCAGTTGTGTGTGTGTGTGTGTGTGTGTGTGGTTCTGCTTTTGTTTTTGGGCTTTGGAGCTCGTCAAGGTGAGAGTGTGTGTGGTGGGAAAGGGGGCAGTTTTTCCACTTTAGTCATGTTATTTTATGTACTGTCAGCTGCCAGATTCTTCTGCTGTTGACAGCATTCCGAGTATAAATTTGCCGATGACACCAAACTTGGGAGTGTGGCAAACAGTGATGATGACACCAATCGACTGCAACAGGACATAGGCTAGCAGAATGGGCAGACAAGTGGCAGATGGAATTTAATACAGAGAAGTGTGAGGTGATACATTTTGGCAGAAGGAACAGGGAGAGGCAAGATACACTTAATGGCACAGTTTTAAAGAGTGTGCAGGGACAGAGGGACCTGGGAGTTAATGTGCATAGGTCCCTGAAGGTGGCGGGACATATTGAGAGAGTGGTTAGCAAAGCATATGGGATCTTGGGCTTCATAAATAGAGAAGTTGCACAACACCAGGTTATAGTCCAACAGATTTATTTAAAATTACAAGCTTTCGGAGCTGTCGCCCCTTCGTCAGGCAAAGTTACTGTGAGAGAATAGAGGTATTGAGTACAAGAGTAGAGAAGTTATGCTGAACCTTTATAAAGCGCTGGTTAGGCCACAACTGGAGTATTGTGTCCAGTTCTGGTCACTGCACTTTAGGAAGGGTGTGAAGGCACTTGAGAGGGTGCAGAGAAGATTTACCAGAATAGTTCTGGGGATTGGGGATCTTATCTACAAGGACAGGTTGGAGAAGTTAGATTTGTTTTCATTAGAGCAAAGGAGGTTGAGGGGTGATTTGATAGAGGTGTACAAGATTATGATGGGTTTGGATAGGCTAGACGGGGAAAGGCTGTTCCCACTAATTGATGGTCAAGGGATAGAGCGGGGGAATGGGATTGACTGGATTGCTCTGCAGAGAGCTGGCACGGACTCGATGGGCCGAATGGCCTCCTTCTGTGCCGTTATGACTCTATTTGACCCAATAGAGGTTCAGATCAATGATATGCATGGTCCTTGTGTTCTGCTGTCAGGTCAACTTTGAAAGAAAGAAAGAAAGACTTACATAAGAACATAAGAAACAGGTGCAGGAGTCGGCCAATCGGCCCCTCGAGCCTGCTCCGCCATTCAATAAGATCATGGCTGATCCAATCTTGTCCTCAACACCACTTTCCCGCTCTCTCCCCATACCCCTTGACTCCCTTGTAGTTCAAATGTCTGTCAATCTCCGCTTTGAATATAGAAACATAGAAGATAGGAGCAGGAGTAGGCCATTCGGCCCCTCGAGCCTGCTCCGCCATTCGATGAGATCATGGCTGATCATCCAAACTCAGTACCCTATACCTGCCTTCTCCCCATATCCCTTGATACCTTTAGCTTTAAGAAATATATCTAACTCATCTTGAATATATTTAATGACTTGGCCTCAACTACCTTCTGTGGTAGAGAATTCCACAGGTTCACCACTCTCTTGGTGAAGAAATTCTTCCTCATTTCGGTCCTAAATGGCTTACCCCTTATCCTTAGATTATGACCCCTGGTTCTGGACTCTCCGACCATCGGGAACATTCTTCCTGCATCTAGTTTGTCCAGACCTGTCAGAATTTTATATGTTTTGATGAGATCCCCTCTCATTCTTCTATACTCCAGCGAGTATAAGCCCAATCGACCCAATCTCTCCTCATATGTCATTCCTGCCATCCCAGGTATCAGCCTTGTGAATCTTCGCTGAACTCCTTCCATGGCAAGAACATCCTTCCTCAGATAAGGTGACCAAAACTGCACACAGTACTCAAGGTGTGGTCTCACCAAGGCCCTGTACAACTGCAGCAGGACATCCCTGTTCCTATACTCAAACCCTTTCGCTATGAAGGCCAACATGCCATTTGCCTTCTTCACCACCTGCTGCATCTGCATGCTTACCTTCAGCGACTGGTGCACAAGGACACCCAGGTCTCGTTGTACTTCCCCTTCTCCCAATCTATTGCCATTCAGATAATAGTCTGCCTTTCTGTTTTTGACACCAAAGTGGATAACCTCCATTTATCCACGTTATATTGCATCTGCCACGCTTCTGTCCACTCACCCAACCTGTCCAGATCATCCTGGAGTTTCTCGGTATCCTCCTCGCAGCACACACTCCCACCCAGCTTTGTGTCATCTGCAAACTTGGAGATATTACATTTAATTCCCTTATCTAGATCATTAATGTATATTGTGAATAGCTGGGGTCCAAGGACCGAACCCTGCGGTACCCCACTAGTCACTGCCTGCCACTCGGAAAAAGACCCATTAATTCCTACTCTCTGCTTTCTGTCCGCCAACCAGTTCTCTACCCAAGTCAATACCTTGCCCCCAATCCCATGTGCCTTAACTTTACATGCTAATCTCTTATGCGGGACCTTATCGAAAGCCTTTTGAAAGTCCAAATACACCACATCTACTGGTTCTCCCTTATCTATTTTCCCAGTTACATCCTCAAAAAATTCCAGTAGATTAGTCAAGCACGATTTACCTTTTGTAAATCCATGTTGACTTTGTCCGATCCTGTCACTGTTTTTCAAGTGCTCAGCTATTACATCCTTTATAATGGACTCTAGCATTTTCCCCACTACCGATGTCAGGCTTACCGGTCTGTAATTCCCCGCTTTCTCTCTACCACCCTTTTTGAATAGTGGGGTAACATTAGCTACCCTCCAATCCATGGGTACAGTTCCAGATTCCATCGAATGTTGGAAGATGATCAGCAATGCATCTACTATTTCTAGGGCCACTTCTTTAAGTACCCTAGGATGTAGATTATCAGGCCCTGGGGATTTATCGGCCTTCAATCCCGTCAATTTCCCTAACACCATTTCCCTGCAAATACTGATTTCTTTCAGTTCCTCCCTTTCATCAGACCCTATGTTCTCCAACATCTCTGGGAGGTTATTTGTGTCCTCCTTTGTGAAGACGGAACCAAAATATGCATTTAATTGGTCTGCCATTTCTTTGTTCCCCATTATAACTTCCCCCGCTTCTGACTGCAAGGGACCTACACTTGATTTCACTAATCTTCAATGACTCCGCCTCCACAGCTCTCTGGGGTAGAGAATTCCAAAGATTCACGACCCTCTGAGAGAAGAAATTCCTCCTCATCTCCGTCTTAAATGGGCGACCCCTTATTCTGAAACTATGCCCCCTAGTTCTAGATACCCCCACTAGGGGAAACATCCTCTCCGCACCTACCCTGTCAATCCCCCTCAGAATCTTATATGTTTCAATAAGATCACCTCTCATTCTTCTAAACTCCATGAGTATAGGCCCAACCTGCTCAACCTTTCATCATATGTCAACCCCTTCATCCCAGGAATCAACCTAGTGAACCTTCTCTGCACTGCCTCCAATGCAAGTATATCCCTCCTTAAATATGGAGACCACAACTGTACGCAGTACTCCAGGTGTGGTCTCACCAGCGCCCTGTAAAGTTGCATCAAAACTTCCCTACTTTTATACTCCATACCCCTTGCAATAAAGGCCAACATTCCATTCGCCTTCCTAATTACTTGCTGTACCTGCATGCTAACTTTTTGTGTTTCATGTACAAGGACTCCCAGATCCCTTTGTACCACCGCATTTTGTAGTCTCACTCCATTTAAATAATAATTTGCCTTTTCATTCTTCCTTCCAAAGTGGATAACCTGACATTTTCCCACATTATACTCCATCTGCCAAATTTTTGCCCACTCACTTGCATTTCTACAGCACCATTCACAACCTCAGGACGTCTCAACGCACTTTACAGCCAATGAAGTACTTTTGACGTGTGGTCACTGTTGTAATGTGGGAAACGCAGCAGCCAATTTGCAAACAGCAAGATCCCACAAACAGCAATGTGATAATGAACAGATAATCTGTTTTCGTGATGTTGGTTGAGGGATAAATATTGGCCAGGACACCGGGGAGAACTCCCCTGCTCTTCTTCGAAATAGTGCCGTGGGATCTATTGGAACGAGCTCCTCCTATGGCCTGCTGAATTCTGAGGTGGCTCAGAATCGTGTCACATTCCTGCAAGGGACGAACTCCTTGTGAAAATCAATGAATCAAATCCTTTTTTTTTTTGCGGGTAGGGGGAATACATGACTTTGCTAAAATAACAACAGAAAACGCTGGAAAAACTCAGCAGGCCAGGCAGCATCCGTGGAGAGAGAAACAGAGTTAACGTTTCAGGTCGAAGACCTTTCGTCAGAACTGGAAAAAAGCAGGAAATGGAATAGATTTTAAAGCAGGTTTAGGGGCGGGGAAATGGGGGAGGGGATGAAAGAACAAAAGGGAAGGTCAGTGATCGGATAGAAAGCAGGAGAGATTGAGAGACATTAAGAGATATTCAAGACAAGAGGAGGTGGTAATGTGACAGGTTAAGGAACAAAGGATGGCTCTAGATGAAGTGTGAATTGCGCTGGCAGAATGAAGGACAGCTGCCATGTGGGAGGGAAGAACAAAAGGCCAAACAAAAAGTGTGGATAAAAAAAATATATATATATGTGTGATAGGGGCCGAGGTTATGATCTGAAATTGATGAACTCTATGTTGAGTCCAGAAGGCTGTAAAGTGCCTAATCAAAAGATGAGGTGCTGTTCCTCGAGCTTACGCTGAGCTTCCGTGGAACAATGCAAGAGGCCGAGGACGATGAGGTCAGAGTGGGAGTGGAGCGGAGAATTAAAGTGACAGGCCACCGGGAGCTCGGGGTCCCCCTTACGGACTGACTTTGCTACTCGACCAATCAAGTTTCATTTGGAAAATCTAATGGGTCTGTTTCCAAATGGATTGGGACATTCTGCACATATATGTAAGAACCAAATTCCATGCACCCAATTGGTCTCCAATTGGTAGGTGAAGTGCCACAGGGATGTTGTTTTGACTTTGCTCCCTCAGGACTTTATTGTGCACAGGCACCAAGTAAAAGTGCCCTTTGACTCTCCAGTCAAGTTATAGTACAGGTTATACTATGTTTATAGTATGAGCTCGCTGACCTACATTGGCTCCCACTTCTGGCAACGCCTCGATTTCAAAATTCTCATCCTTGTTTTCAAATCCCTCCATGGCCTCGCCCCTCCCTATCTCTGTAATCTCCTCCAGCCCTACAACCCCCTGAGATCTCTGCGCTCCTCCAATTCTGGCCTCTTGTGCATCCCTGATTTTCATCGCTCACCATCGGTGGCCGTGCCTTCAGCTGCCTGGGCCCTAATCTCTGGAACTCCCTCCCTAAACCTCTCCGCCTCTCTACCTCTCTTTCCTCCTTTAAGACCTTCCTTAAAACCTACCTCTTCGACCCACCTTTTGGTCACCTGTCCTACTCTCTCCTTATGTGGCTCGGTGTCAAATTATGTTTGATAATCGCTCCTTTGAAGCACCTTTTTTTACGACGTTAAAGGCGCTGTATAAATGCAAGTTGTTGTTGTTGCATGCAGATCAAAACTCCCTCAACAATGTGCCTTATCTTCAGAGAGGGCTGCATTGTTGAAGGTGTCGTCCTTGGGGTGAGGTGTTCCTTCTTTTCTACCCATCCTTTCCAGAAAAGCACTCCCTATCTCGGTTGGCACTTCAGTGCAGTGCTCCCCTATCAGAGGTGCCATCTTTCAGATGAGATCTTAAATCGAGACGTCAAATCTTTTAGTCTACCCCCCTCAGCTGGATGCAAAAGATCCCACGGCCACTATTTCGAAGAAGAGCAGGGGGGGGAGTTCTCCCCGGTGTCCCGGGCAACATTTATCCCTCAACCAACATCAGTTTTTAAAAAAAAAAACCAGATTATCTGGTCATTTATCTCGTTGCTGTTTGTGGGATCTTGCTGTGCGCAAACGGGCTGCCTCATTTCCCGACTCCACAACAGTGACAGCACTTCAAACATGCAGCCATGTTGTGCAACAGCAAGATTGGAACTCAAGAAACGTGTCCATTTTCAAACTTCTTCTGAAGCAGGCAGCTCTTGCTGAGGGCATTCTGTTTTTAAAAAAAAAAACACTTACGCCAGCGTGACTGGAAGAGGAACAGCACTGGCCTTGGCGAGCGAAATAGAAAACATGAAGTGAACATTCCTGCATTTGATAGACGAGCGGGGGCTTTTCTAAATCTCTAAACTGACTGAATTAAGAACCAAAGTGAACGCAGTTGTTGAAAACAGCGACTCCATCACCGATCTGAGCACAGCAGATGGCATTGTCTCGAAAGAGTGATGTATGGCTCCCCCCTGTGGCTTGCTGGGTAAATGCGCCATGTTGTTGACACCATTGCACAGTACCTGCAAGAGGAAAACATCAGTACATTCACTTTCCAGCAGGGATAACAATCAGAAGCGGGAGCCTTGGCTGATTTTCGCACGACAACTGCCCCAGCTAAGATGAGCCACAGCTAAAGAAAGAAGAAGCCTTGCATTTCTTTAGCGCCTTTCATGACCACCGGACGTCTCCAAGCGCTTTACAGCCAATGAAGTACTTTTAAAGTGTGGTCACTGTTGTAATGTGGGAAACGTGGCAGCCAATTTGCACACAGCAAACTCCCACAAACAGCAATGACCAGATAATCTGTTTTTGTTATGTTGATTGAGGGATAAATATTGGCCCCAGGACACCGGAGATAATTTAATAACCCTGCCCTTCTTCAAAATAGTGCCATGGAATCTTTTACATCCACCTGAGAGGGCAGACGGGGCCTCGGTTTAACGTCTCACTCGAAAGACGGCACCTCCGACAGTGCCGCACTCCCTCAGCACTGCACTGGAGTGTCAGCCTAGCTTTATGTGCTCAAGTCTCTGGAGTGGGACTTGAACCCACAACCTTCTGACTCACAGGCAAGTGTGCTACCCACTGAGCCACAGCGATTGAACCCAGGATCTCCTTGGTCAGTGTGGGCCTCAGTGCCGTGCATTAGGAGGGTCAAGTAAGTCGGATTTAAATGGACGCTGAATTCATTTCGAAGTGTTTAACAAGCCTGGGCATTGTTTTTGCAGAGGGAGAAAAGACATTTGTGCCATGACACTGTCGCTTGTAAATGATGCAGTTTTCCCACTTTGCGGAACACCTCCGTTCAGTCCGCAAGTGTGACCCCGAGCTTCCGGTCGCCTGTCACTTTAATTCTCCGCTCCACTCCCGCTCTGACCTCACCGTCCTCGGCCTCTTACACTGTTCCAATGAAGCTCAACGTAAGCTCGAGGAACAGCACCTCATCTTTCGATTAGGCACTTTACAGCCTCTGGACTCAACATCGAGATCAACAATTTCAGACCATAACCTCTGCCCCTATTTTTTTCACATGGCAGCTGTTGATGATTCCTCCATCGCCATTTACACCTCATCTAGAGTCATCTTTTGTTTCTTAACTTGTCCCATTACCATCTCCCTTTGCCTCGCACCATCATCCCTTTTGTCTCTTAATCTCTCCTGCCTTCCATCCTATCACAGACCTTCCCTTTTGTTCTTTCCTCCCCTCCCCCCTCTCCCCGCCCCGACACTTGCTTAAAAACCTGTTCCACCTCCAACTTTTTCCAGTTCTGACGAAGGGTCATTGCCCTGAAACGTTAACTCTGTTTCTCTCTCCACAGATGCTGCCTGACCTGCTGAGTATTTCCGGCATTTTCTGTTTGTATTTCAGATTTCCAGCATCTGCAGTATTTTGCTTTTGATACAGTTTATCTCATTGTAGTGTGTGTTTATAAAGCAACAACAACAACAACTTGTATTTATACAGCGCCTTTAATGTAGTAAAACGTCCCAAGGCGCTTCACAGGAGCGATTATCAAACAAAATTTGACACCGAGTCACATAAGGAGATATTAGGGCAGGTGACCAAAAGCTTGGTCAAAGAGGTAGGTTTTAAGGAGCGTCTTAAAGGAGGAGAGAGAGGCGGAGAGGTTTAGGGAGGGAATTCCAGAGCTTGGGGCCCAGGCAGCTGAAGGCACGGCCCCCAATGGCGGAGCGATTATAATCAGGGATGCGCAAGAAGCCAGAATTGGAGGAGCGCAGAGATTTAAACAAAGAAAGAAAACAAATTGCATTAGGGGGAAAAATTCAGTTGGTTGCGCCTCCCGTTAGCGCCTTAAGAGGGCGCTAATGGGGCGCAAAGCAACTAGCGCCCGGGCGCGGCGATGTTTGCGTCGCTCGCAAAATTAACTAGACATTTTGCAGCGGCGCTAAACACTACCGCCACGATCTCCTGCGCCAGCAGATCGCGACGTCAGTCGAGTGCGCAACGCCCCAGTAGCGCCCCGGAGAGGATATTGAGTGGCGCCCCCTGCCTTACCGCCTGCCGCTAGCAACGACAGGTTGAGGGGAGCGTTTTGCAGTCAGGAAGGGACTGGGGGAGCGCTATTTAAAGGCGACCGCTTCCTGCCTTTTTTTGTTGGTGACATTTTTGAACCACGCATTCTGAGAGAGAGAGAGACTTCTGGAGAGATTCAACGCTGTGTGAAGGAATTTTGGGTACTGAGCAGCACTTTGCAGGTTCATTTTGATTTGCCCTTCCTTGTATCGATTTAGAAGAGACTGTGGGGGTTGCACTCTGAGCTCTTTCCCTGGTTCTCTCCATTGTTCTTTCCAGCAGATTTGACGTGCAGGACTCTCCAGGCCGAGATTCAAGGCTGCAATGAGCAGGATGTGGATGGAAAACAAGATCAACCCTCCCCTTTAAGAACTGGCCCGGCGCCATTGTGTGTGTGTTCCATTGCTGACTGACATTACATGAGCTTCGCCAGCGCTCTGAGGTAGCGCCTCGCTCCTCGGCCTTTGCGCCTTAAGACAGGTGTGAAGCGTCTGATTTAGCGCTCCAATCACCTCCAGGGGCGATAAAAGTCAAGTTTGCAGTCGGTGGCGATAATTAGCGCCAGGCGCTAATCTTTGCGCCCGGCCGATAATTGCGCCCCAAATGGGGTGATACTGAATTTCTCCCCCATAGAGTCATACGGCACAGACGGAGGCCATTCAGCCCATCGAGTCCATGCCGGCTCTCTGTAGAGCAATCCAGTCAGTCCCATTCCCCCGCTCTATCCCCGTAGCCCTGCAAGTTTATTTCCCTCAAGTGCCTATCCAGTCTCCCCTTGAAAACATTGAGGGGTAACAATTCGGTTGTTTTACGCCTCGCGTTCGCGCGCTAAGAGGGCGCTAACGGGGTGCAAAGCAACTAGCGCCCGGGCGTGGCACCGTCCACGCCTCCCGCGAAATTCAGCGGAAGGTTAGCGGCGGCGCTAACCGGCGTCATCACCGTGCGCAGCGCCCCGCGCGTGATCTTCGGGAGTGCCCCCTGAATTACCGCCAGACACTATGTCCAACGGGGTCAGGGGGGCCTACCTGCGGCCAGGGAGGCGCTATTTAAAGGCGAGGTGCGGGGCGGCCATTTTTGTTGCTGGCCGCCTGCCAGCACCTGCCTGCGCTCCCGTCCCCGGCCTCCTGAACTGCACCCCCCGCGGGGTGCCGGCTGCGCTCCAAGAGCCCGGCACTTCTCTTGAGAAGGGGAGGAAGGCCTGCAATACTGCGCTGCGGCACGTTGCGCCGCGATATTGACTCGCAGCGCCCCAAGAGGGATGCGGGGCGCTTCCAGTAGTGCCCCGCTTTCCTCTTGGGGTGCAACCACTCAATATCCGGCGCGGGGGCGCTAATTTTTCCGGGGCACTACTCAATTTTTATCCCTGAGTGTCTCCGCTTCCACCACTTCCATCGGCAGCGAGTTCCAGGTCCTCACCACTCGCTGCATAAAAAAGATTTTCTTCACATCCCCCCTGTATCTCTTGTCCAAAACCTTAAATCTGTGTCCCCTAGTCCTTGTACCATCAACTAGTGGGAGCAGCCATTCCCCGTCTAGCCTATCCAAACCCGTCGTAATCTTGTACACCTCTATCAAATCACCCCTCAACCTCCTTTGCTCTAATGAAAACAAATCCAGCTTCTCCAACCTGTACCTTGTAGCTAAGATCCCCCATCCCCAGAACCATTCTGGTAAATCTCCTCTGCACCCTCTCAAGGGCCTTCACATCCTTCCTAAAGTGTGGTGACCAGAACTGGACACAATACTCCAGTTGTGGCCTAACCAGCGCTTTATAAAGGTTCAAAAATGAGAAGTCGCACAACACCAGGTTATAGTCCAACAGATTTATTTAATTTTACAAGCTTTCGGAGCTGTTCGCTCCTTCCTCAGGTAGAGTAGCTGTGAGAGAATCTCCCAGAATTCACAATATAAGCACAGAAAAAATCTATTCAAATCTTTCCCTACATCAAAGACACACTAAGAGCACAGCCAAGACAACGAGATGTGTCCCAGGGGGTCCAACGTGTCAAAACACCTGCTGGCTGCATATCCTGTCAATTTGTGTTGGTTCTTGTGTTAGTCTTTTTAAAAAAAAACACCTGGAAAGACCGGCCATATAAAGGTTCAGCATAACTTCTCTACTTTTGTACTCAATACCTCTATTTATGAAGCCCAAGATCCCATATGCTTTGTTAACCACTCTCTCAATATGTCCTGCCACCTTCAGGGACCTATGCACATTAACTCCCAGGTCCCTCTGTCCCTGCACACTCTTTAAAACTGTGCCATTAAGTGTATATTGCCTCTCCCTGTTCCTTCTGCCAAAATGCATCACCTCACACTTCTCTGTATTAAATTCCATCTGCCACTTGTCTGCCCATTCTGCTAGCCTTTCTATGTAGCGCCTTACACGATGTTCCAAAGAGTTTAACAGCCAATGAATTACTTTTTGAAGTGTGGTCACTGCTGATAAGTCCGCCTCAGTTCTATCTGAGTGGTGCGATTGCCAACCAAGCTATGGGGGCACTAGAAAAGAGAGACTTGCATTTCTATAGCGCCTTTCACAACCTCAGCACGTCCCAAAGTGCTTTACAGCCAATGAAGTACTTTTGAAGTGTAGTCGCTGTTGTAATGTAGGAAACGCAGCAGCCAATTTGCGCACAGCAAGGTCCCACAAACAGCAATGTGATAACGACCAGATAATCTGTTTTCGGTGTTGGTTGAGAGATAAACATTGGCCAGGACACCGGGGAGAACTCCCTTGCTCCTCTTTCAATAGTGCCATGGGATCTTTTACGTCCACCTGAGAGGAGAGACAGAGCCTCGGTTTAACGTCTCATCCAGAAGACGGCACCTTCGACAGTGCAGCACTCCCTCAGTACTGCACTGTAGCGTCAGCCTAGATTATATGCTTAAGTGCCGTGAGTGGGGTTTGATCCTACAACCTTCTGGCTCAGGGAGCAAGAGTGCTACCCACTGAGTCAAGCCTGCCACTCCAAAGGGAAAAACAAGTTTTTTTCTCATGATGTCGCTGCTGCCCCTTTAGTGTCTATTTTCAGTTAGTTCCAGGAGTGGGCAACACGGTGGCATAGTGGTTAGCACTGTTGCCTCACAGCGCCAGGGACCCGGGTTCGAATCCGGCCTCGGGTGACTGTCTGTGTGGAGTTTGCACATTCTCCCCGTGTCTGCGTGGGTTTCCTCCGGGTGCTCCGGTTTCCTCCCACAGCCCAAAGATGTATGGGTTAGGTTGATTTGGCTATGATAAATTGACCCTTAGCGTTAGGGGGATTAAATACATGGGGTTACGGGGATAGGGTGGGATATGTGTCGGTGCAGGCTCGATGGGCCAAAATGGCCTCTATCTGCACTGTGGGGATTCTGTGACCCTAGCCTCGGGGGCCTCCCATCTTCCACCCTCTGTAAACTTCAGCTCATCCAAAACTGCCTGTATCCTAACTCGCACCAAGCCCCCGTGTTCGCTGATCTACATTGACTCCCTGTCCAGCCACACCTCAATTTAAAAATTCCCATCCTTGTGCTCAAAGCCCTCCATGGCCTCATCCCTCCCTTTCTCTGTCACCTCCTATAACCCCACAATCCTCCGAGAACACTGCGTTCCTCCAATTCTGGCCTTTCTGTGCATCCCCTATTTCCTTCCCCCCCACCTTTGGCGGCCGTGCCTTCAGCTGCTTGGAATCCCCTCCCTAAACCTCTCCGCCTCTCCACCTCCATTAAGACGCTCCTTAAATTGTAGCACTGGGAGCTTCCTGATCTGTGTAGTCTTGGACCACACCAGGCAGTGCATTTTCCAACAGAGTCATCGGGGATCGTGAATAGCACCCGATGCAAATTATTGTACAGGTAAACCTGAATTCCTAAACAATGTTGAAGACTTTATGAACTTTTAAAAAAGTATCCACCAGGGGGAAGGCTTTCACAGGTTTTATAACGCTCTGAGAAATAATGCTCTCCTCACACAGTCATCTCTGGTGTTCCCCACAAGTCTATAAGGTTAATAAGGCCATAAAAATGCAATCCAAGCACTGGGGTTAATTTCTAGAGGGATAGAATTGAAAAGCAGAGAAGTTATGTTAAACTTGTATCGAACCTTGGTTAGATCACACTTGGAGTACTGTGCACAGTTCTGGTCTCCATATTCTGGAGAAGGTGCAAAAAAGATTTACATGAAACACAGAAAGTTAACATGCAGGTACAGCAAGCAATAAGGAAGGCAAATGGCATGTTGGCCTTTATTGCGAGGGGGTTGGAGTATCAGAGTAAGGAAGTCTTGCTACAATTGTACAGGGCCTTGGTGAGACCACACCTGGAGTACAGTCGCACAGTTTTGGTCTCCTTATCTAAGGAAGGATATACTTGCCTTAGAGGCGGTGAAACAAAGGTTCACCAGATTGATTCCTGGGAGGAGAGGGCTGTCCTATGATGAGAGATTGTGGAGAATGGGCCTATACTCTCTGGAGTTTAGAAGAATGAGAGGTGATCTCATTGAAACATATAAGATTCTGAGGGGGATTGACAGGGTAGATGCTGAGAGGTTATTTCCCCTGGCTGGAGTGTCTAGAACTAGGGGCCATAGTCTCAGGATAAGGGGTCGGCCATTTAGGACTGAGATGAGGAGGAATTTCTTCACTCAGAGGGTGGTGAATCTTTGGAATTCTCTACCCCAGAGGGCTGTGAATGCTGAGTCTTGGAGTATATTCAAGGCTGAGACAGATACATTTTTGGACTCTCGGGGAATCAAGGGATATGGAGATCGGGCGGGAAAGTAGAGTTGAGGTGGATGATCAGCCATGATCTTATTGAATGGTGGAGCAGGCTCGAGGGGCCGTATGGCCGACTCCTGCTCCCATTTCTTATGTTCTTATTTACAAGGATGATACCAGAACTGTGAGGTTGTTCATTTCAGGAAAGCCTGAACAGGCTGGGGCTCTTTTCTCTAGAAAGGAGAAGGCTGAGGGCTGACCTGATAGAGGGCTTTATGTTTATGAATGAGTTCGATAGGGTAGATGTAGAGAAGATGATTCCACTTGTGGGAGAGTCTAAAACTAGGGGCCATCAATATAAGATAGTCACTAATAAATCCAATAGGGAATTCAGGAGAAACTTCTTTACCCAGAGAGTGGTGAGAATGTGGAACTCGCTACCACAGGGAGTGGTTGAGGCGAATAGCATAGATGGATTTAAGGGGAAGCTGGATAAACACATGAGGGAGAAAGGAATAGAAGGTTATGCAGATAGGGTGAGATGAAGTAGGGTGGGAGGAGGCTCATGTGGAGCATAAACACCGGTATGGACCAGTTCTGACGAAAGGTCTTCGACCTGAAACGTTAACTCTGTTTCTCTCTCCACGGATGCTGCCTGGCCTGCTGAGTTTTTCCAGCGTTTTCTGTTGTTATTCCGGTATGGACCAGTTGGGCCGAATGGCCTGTTTCTGTGCTGAACATTCTATGTAATTCTATGTAATGTCAAACGAACACATTATGTGTTCATACGCTTATTTTGCCAAAAGTGATTTCCAAGGGAAGTGAAGGAAATTTGTCCCATCAAAGATCATCCCTCTCATACGTGAACACTCCCAGCTTCACGTCCAACTGTGTTTTGAATGGGCCGAAAGTCCATGTCCCTACTACCCTGTGTGGTAGATCATTACAAACGTTTGTCACCCGTTGTGTGGAAGAAGTCCGAATGTCTTGCGTTCCTGTGAGCTTGATCCTGTCTCCCAAGTGTCCATGCCTTTGTGCCTCGATTAGAACCCAGCGCACTGCCAACAAAAAGGGAAAATATGCCAAGCAACCGCAGAGGATGTGAGGGAAAGCTGTCTGAATGCAGATCGATGGCAACGAGTTGGCAAAAATAATCAGGGCAGCGTATTCAGATTTCATGTTTCATTCTGCAGTTCATTTATCTAGATTGACTGTGGTGAGAAGTGGTGCAAGAGTATTTAACGGTTTATCTGGTTTTAATAAAAACAGGGAAGGACTCAAATAAACCACAGCAAGGGCCTATCTCTAAATCTGAAGTCCTCTCCTTGTTTATGCACTAGTCCCTCACTGTAACATGAACATACTATCTCCTGTAAACAGTTCTAATCTACCCCATCCCAGCAACTGTGTTTATTTCGTGAGACAGAAAGGGGAAGAACATTTAAGGGAAGTTCTTTTTTGCCTCCCCTGTTTCATATCCTCTGAACTTTGTGTCATAGAGTCATAACGGCACAGAAGGAGGCCATTGGGCCCATCGAGTCCGTGCCGGCTCTCTGTAGAGCAATCCAGTCAGTCCCATTCCTCCGCTCTATCCCCGTAGCCCTGCAAGTTTATTTCCCTCAAGTGCCTATCCAGTCGCCCCTTGAAAACATTGAGGACTGGATTTTCTCGATGGGAAGCTTTTGGAGGCGGGACTGCTGCTTGCCGGCTCTCAATCCCACCTCCATCATCTTCTGTCCAACCAGCGGGATTTTCCCCTGATTGACCTTGTTAAGCCCACCCTGCGGGCTCAGCAGGCCAATTAGGGGGAAGTCACTGACAGAGCACACCAACGTCTGACGTGCCATCTGTCAAGACTTCTTGAAAGAAGAAATGTCATCGCTTGACAGCTCTGTGAAGCTGTCAAACACTGACATTCTGTGTAGCTTGATGAGTCCTTGTGTTCAGGACTCATCAAACCTTTCAACTTTGCAGAAATCACCTGGCTGTTGGTTCGGAGGATCCAACAGCCAGTCTGTGAAATCTACAGCGAAGATGTCGGGACTCCGGATCCACAGCGGCTGAAGGCTGTAGACAGAAACAAAGGTAAGTGAACATTTTATAACTCTTAACACTCACCTTTCATACTTACCCCTCCACACTTGCACCCATCACTCACCTCTACATCTCACTTTCAGACCCCTCCGACCCCCGCAGACCTCCTCTTCGCCTCCTACACCCTGGCGGGGTTCTCCGAGGTCGGGAAGCCTGCACTTGGAAAGGTAAAATGGGACTAATCCTTTTTTCTGCCTGTTAACTACCTCAGTCTTCCCTTCCTCTTGCCATCTTCAGGCAATTAAAATGCAAGGTTGGCATCACTGCTTCCTGATGGACCTCAACTTCGCTCCTACTCTGGCCAACCTCGGTGCCAGCCTGCACTATGGGCTTCGACCTTTTCACCTCGGATTCCCAACAATAAAAAAAGAGACTGTGATTAGATTGGTCATTCTGAAATACATTTTTTTTTATCAGACTTGAGAGGGAGCAATGAATCAGGTGTGTTGGTTGAGGGATTGCTTTGGGGTTGAAATTGGATAGCGAGAGCTTGCCACAACAACAAGGTGTCCTGGCCAATATTTATCCCTCAACCCACATCACGAAAACAGATTATCTGCTCATTAACACATTGCTGTTTGTGGGAGCTTGCTGTGCGCAAATTGCCTGCTGTGTTTCCAACATTACAACAGTGACTCCACTTCAACATACGGGAGGAGTGCTCCACGTTGCTAAGCACCAAAGAAAATATCTGAGTAAAACAAACCGTCGTTGCAAGTGCAGCTTTGCCACTCTTCTAGAAAAATGCCAAAAATAAAGCATTGTACGGAACCAGAGCAGCTGTCAATTGTGCATCGCAGCCATCGCTTCCACTGCTGGGATCTCGCACCACCAGCCGCTGCCCCCACCTCAGCTCCACAACTATTTCAGATCCATTGCAGATATAACACTTTATTTTAAACGAGGTGACCAAATATCCTGTTTTGATGTGCGGCCCTCAGCAGGAAGGCAGAGAAACAAAGCCACATGTATACACACACACTCTCTCACACACACAC